>NW_011627509.1:1432436-1464912 GCF_000204515.1 Acromyrmex echinatior | reverse complement strand
ATATATATATATATATATACACACAAAGTAATAAAACAGTAGAGCTTTTAAAAGTTTTACTCTAAATTATAATATTAATAATTTTTTAATTATCTAACGTGTAATTTTCTTTGAGCTCAAATATTTTAATTTAATATTGCCATATTTTTAAAATTTTCTTCAGATCTTTGCGTGTGTTCTTCAATTTTTAATTTAAATAATTTACCTTTATAATTAAAAAATAAATATTTTAAATTTTCAAGGTTTTAAAATATTATATTTTTTAATATATAACTTCTCAATTAATTTTCTAACTAATTTTTATATTTCAAAAGATAATTTTATATATTTGAAGTAATCATAAAGATGATATATGCACGAAAAAGAGATGTGTTTGGAGCATGTCGCGCGATTTGTTGACAGGAAAGAAAATATTGGAGAAGAATTATGGAATTGCGGGAGACTGCATTAAAGCTTGATTTATCAACGACTAGTCTCGTTTTACCTTTCAAACGTGTAGAAATATCGTCGCATAAATTCCGAAGAGCTTACGCCAAACTTCTTCGTTTTTCTCGTGTGTCAAGGTGATATCATGAAATCTTTTGATTTTATTATTACAAAATTGTACAAATTTTATTTTGTGAATAAATCGTTACAATAAGACACGATTATTCTCTTAGTTTTCTCATAATTTAAATATTATTGTTTCAGTCACATTATAATTTTAATATGAGCATTTATGATAAGATTTGTTAAACTTACAACTTTTGTACTGCTATTATAAACATTACAAAGCAGTGTGAAATAAATTACAATTTAACAACATAAAAGATATAAGAGGATTAAAAATAAATAGTATAAGCAGCAAGAAAAAGGATTATTTGGTACAATTCTTCTAGTGTGTTACGACATGACGACTATTTTACACAGTAACATTTCAACAATGGAATATGACTGAAATTATGCCACAATTCTATGCAAAATATTGTGATGTTTTGAACGAATCATACGGGATATTGATGTTTTCGTTTATTACTAACAATCACAAATGTATCTCTCATAAAATTAGAATTTTAAGGATTTTTTCTGATTTTTATTCCCAAAGGAAGCTTTAAATTAACTGCCAAAATTATTGTAGTTGATAAACGACGTGCGCAATTAGTTATCAAAATTTACTACAAAAAACTTCTGAATATTTTTTTATTTATTTATTTTGTTTATTATATTCTTTTTATTTATTTTTTACATATATACCTTTTACTTGTAATTAAATAAAGTAAAGATCGCAGAAGATAAAGTAAAGTGAAACAAGATGCTACAAAGTAAATAAAGCTGACGTAAAATAGACAGGATTAATAGATAATAACATCTGTCGAGACATTCTCTAGGTGAGGAGCACCGTGCGCATTGCTTATTCTCGAGTTTCCAGCGCCTCGAGATAATTAGATTCGATGTAACAAAAAGCATTAGAAATTAATACAGGGCTGATTATTACTTTGAGTCCTTACGGCCATACCGGCCACGCTCTATGGTGTAATCCAGACACTTTCCGCAACAATGCCGTGGAACAGGCGCATTCTGCGGAATTTTAAGCAAGCAGATCCAGGAAATTAGGAAGATTTGATCAGCCGGTCCTGGAATTACAAATAACCTTATTATCCTAGCACACGCTGGCGGCCCCGCCGCTCGCGATTTATACTGAATGCCGAATTTCCTCTTTAACCGGCGAAAGCGGAGCGGGATAATGATTAAATGATTTACATGAAAATCATTGTACGCCCTTTAATCAACCCCTTAAACTTTATATTAATAAAAAATTTTTATTGATCTACTTTGTTGTTAGTCCATTTTATTCCTTCCGATCTCTCACAGTGCTCAGAATATTATGTAGCATTTGTTTATCATTTGTTTACTATGTATAATTTACTGGTTATGTATACTACTGGTTAAAAATTTGGAGCACTTTATAATTTTTAAACAAATCCACAATTCTTTAGATGTACAATAATTATTTTAATGAAAATATATCAATTTTTATCTTTAAATGTATATACTGTTGAAATAAAACAATTATGATTAAATCAAAACATAAAATTTAGGACATTTATAATGCTAACAAATAAAGTTAATTAAATTTTTTTCAAAATTAACAAAATGCTTCAAATTTTTTAATGGTACCATTACATCCTCAAAAACATACTACTATAAATTGTTCTCTATAAAAAAAAAGCGCCTTTATAATTTGATCTGAATGAAATTCTCACTCGCGTGCGGCTCACTTGACAACGCACGTTGTCAAAATCCGATCTTCCTTCCACCATTTCACACCCTTTCACCTATTTTTCACCTTTTTCTTTTTTCGCGACCCTTCGGTAAGTCTTCACGCTGGCAATGAAGACAAATTGTCGGCGTCCCGCAGTTTTACGAAGACAGTAATTAATTGCCGGTAGCGTAACGAGACCTGCTTCGACTATCGACACGCATCGATTTAACGTCTAACAGGAGCAAATCCTTCTGTTAGATTTCTCTGATAGAGAATTCTTGCTTAATTAATGTCAAACGAATAATTTCATTATATCTTTATTTGTTATATTTATCATTATATTGTTATCACTACATCGTAACTTTTACCATGATAACAATGTAATGGATATAATAAATATACAGAGAAAGTGTTAGAAATGAATAGTAATGAACACACATTGTAGTATTATTTATACATTTTCTTTAACTCTTTGTAGTATACAATTTTCTCAATCAGCCCAATTTAAATAAAATTTATAATACTCGAAAGATTTTTTAGATGGCTGATTTCGAATCCAAAATCCAAATTTGTAAATTTAAAAAATTCAAGCGGAAACAGTATGGCGGACAAATTCTAGCAAATCGATACGTAATATAACTGATAAAAAAATAGAATTTATCAATGTAAATTTAAATCAAACATATATTTATTAAGTCATTTACTAAATTCACAATTTTAACTGTACTGACAAGTTATGTTACAAATTACAATAACATATGTGTGATTAATTATATCGCAGACAAAAATGTAACTAATAATATAATTAACTGTATTGCAATGTCTGGAACGTATTAATTTATTAATTATATTACAGGTACTGCAAATGTATCTGATTTATATATGATACACATTGTAATAGATTCTTTAATTCGAACAATCAATAAAATTCAGAGGAGAGCATTAAGATTTTTTATCAAAATATATCATTCATATTTTCTATTGTTCAATTTAACAGCATAGCTATTACTTACACTGTTAAAAATGCCATGAAATTTAATGTACTTTTAAATTACATATGTAACTTTAAATTTAATTTATTTGCAACTGAAAAATATATTTGTGTTATGTGCATAAAATTTAATGTACTTCTCATAAAATTTTATGTGGATGTACAAAAAATTTAATACATATAAACATTAAATTTAAGTTACTTACAATTTCATTTCCATTTAACAACATTAAATGTTTTCAATATACCCACTTGAAATTTACTTCCGTTACGTATAACGGAAACAAAAAATTTCTTTAACAGTGTATCAAGTGACTATGGCTTGACCTCAGGTCGAGAGAAAGACTTTGAGTCCTTCATCTCCAGAAATGAATTCTGCACAATGACAAAGATAATAAAGACCCGTTAGTCCTACAGATTCAGCGGAATATCGCTAGGGAAAGTCGCCCATTTGTCGACTTCTTTCTACCTTGATTGCACTCACTTTAGTTTCCATTCTTCTCAGAATATCATAAAAAAGTAAATCTCTACGAATTAATGTGAATTATGGCTACAGACGAGATAGAGAAATAGCTTACTGCATGCTACTGCCGCAGATTTCAAGTCAAACAAATATAAATTAACTGACGCATTGAGTTTAATCAAACAATTTGTGATAGACGAATGGGAATGAAGATCCTAAATTATACTTGAAACAATATAAACAAAAATAAATTGAAGTCTTAAATTGTTGAATAACATCGAGATTAACATATATTGACATTGTTCCCAAACATTATAAATTAAATAATCATAATTAATAGGTACTTGAATAATTTACTTGAAAAATAGCCAGATAGAAAACTGTAGATTAAAAAATAAAAAATGTTTAATTTAAAATGTTATGTAATAAAATTATATAATAGTAACAAAACAGTAAATCCATTAAATTTAAAATCGAGGAATATAAAGTAGATAAGTATATTCAGGGTTTTTTGTGTATGTGTGTGCATGTATGTATTTCAAATACTTTTATTTTAAATGTATTTAGTATTTGCAATACAACTCTGTGTGTGTGTGTATTTTGTATTTTGTATTGTACACATAAAAATATTTTGTATTTTATATTTCAAATCGAAAGATTAAAAATATTTTGTATTTTGTAATTCAAATAATAAGATTGATTGTCAATCTTAGTATTTGAAAAAAAGTACAAAATATTTTTAATCTTTTAATTTAAAATACTGAAATAAAAAATATACTTGTATGTGTTCCGTTGAAATACAAGATACAATATAATATGACTATATTACAAACCCTGTATTTAAGATAAAAGTTTGAAATGTCCGAATGTATTATCTCAATTTGACGAACCTATTAAATATAGTTTCACATTTTAGAAATTAAATTTAATTTCTATTATAGATAAGATCGTTTATATTGATAGAGTTCGGCAAGCAAAAATCGTCCCGAAGGACGAAGATTTATGAGAGGCCGGTTGGTTTCCGCCATCTTTGAATCACTAGTCTCCACGGAGATGGTCGGCTCGTTTCTCTCCATCCGAGCTTAAAAGTATTTCCTTGCTGTTCTCACCGCTCATTTGAACTAATAACTCGCGCGCGATCTCTCTTAAGGGAGAAGGGAGAGAGCACGACCTTGAGGGCATGACTACTTACAGGTGAACCAACCTGACGCGATGCCACAGAGAGCCGGCTTTTCCCATAGTTTTCCGGAGTAAAACTTTCGAATTTAATTCAGTTAATGTCTGCCGTAACATATTCTGGGGCTTTTAGCAAAGTTGACGCGAAAGGGGGTCAATCTCCGAGGTTTTCCTGGAGCACATGCAAATTATCGAAATGAAATAACAACGCCAAAATTGCGTTGCATCATTCTGTTAATAACTCAAAATTGAGATTGATAAGGATAAAATTAGTGTGAACACTCATGACATAAAATAACGCTTCGTTGTTTGTTATTTCGAGCGTAGAGAAAAGGTCGTATGACTCTCATTTACATTTATGTAATAATATTACATATGTAATAATACATTTAAATTTAAAAAGGAAATACGTGCAATTAAATGCGCTAAAATGTATCTTATAAAAATATTTCGAAATACTTGAAAGTAAAAATGCGTTATAATAAATGTTATCTATTGTGTATTGGCATATTAGTAATGGTATAACGACTAGCCACTAAATAAATAATTCCACAAACAATCATTTGAATTTACCACAATAGCGGAGATTAATAAAGGTCGTTTTATAATATCTACATTAACTAATATTTTCTCCTCTAGTAACAACTGTGATTTTAAATATATGCCAAGAAAATTTTACGCTTAGAAAAAATATATTAAGAAAATCGCCAACGATACGTGAAAGAAGTTTGATGAAAGCCAATTTCTATAGCTTTAAAATTAATTATTAGTCGTACAGAGATTACCGCAAATAAAATCGTTTATTAATCATCAAATAATACACACACAATTGGCGGCTCCATTATGGAATCGCTGCGCGTACAGGTTTCCAATGCAACCAGATAATGGCGTTTCGTCGAAATATAAATCTCTCGTTTGGCTTTGCCCGCGTAAATAACCGATAATTAACAACAACTGTTAACTTGAATTCTCTCCTCGTTCTCGTACATTATTTTTAAATTGTAATTTTCGTATTAATTTGATGTCTTATTTATAAGCATTATTTGTAAATATAAGTCGTATATTCCACTCATATGATATATAGAATGCAAGGATTTTAAAAACATTTTTAATATAAAAAAAATAAATATTTCTATTTTTTTTATAATAGTAGATTTTCTTATACTAGTATATATATATTAAAATTTTTATTATTATTTATTTATTTTAAACACAATGAATAGTACTCAATAAATTATCGCAATTATAGGTACATACATATAGAATTATATCGTAATTTAAAAAATAATATAACTCAGTTTTGCATAATATATTAAAAATTTATTATCGAATTTTATAGTAGAATCTTAAAGATTTATTAATTGTAAAATTTCATTTGAGTTTAATTACGTTTTATCTGAAAGTTTGTGAATAAATCTTAACTATAGTTCTTCTTTCATTTTACTTCCAATTTGAATTATTTTAATCTTTACATATAAAACTTAATCAGATCCAACTTGAAATTTCACTTTTTTTAAATCCCTTCACCGTTATATCTAAGGAAGAAAGGAATTGGAAACTTATTTGCCTTCGTCTTTTAATATATGAAATTTTAAATTTAATTTTGAAATTTTGTGATTGAACATTGATTAATTTAACTTAATTTAATTTAACGAAAATTAATTATTTGCTTTATGCTTTTGGCTAATTTTTATCATGAAATAAAATTGGAAGTAGATAGATTGGAAGTAAAGAATCGCACAATTACATGGTAGTAGATAAAATTTTATTCAATCTAGACAAATCCATCGAACCGTGACAAATCTTAATGGGACAAAGAAAAAACAGTAAAACCCTTTCTCGCAGCCCGATCAACCTTCACTAACTTGATAGACGCTACGGCGCCCATCACCGTGAATAAATAACGACAGGACTCCTCCTGCGCAACCCTCAAAGAACTGAAACCCGATAGAGAACGCAGAACAATAAGGATAGATCGTCCGATCGCGGAATACATTAAGTACAGCTCTGTGTACGGACAGTGAACAACGTTTGGAGGTAACTTCCGCGCGACGCGAGGGATGAAGGGTGAACTCCGAGGATTGAAGAAATGGCAAGGACAGCGAGAGAAATAAAAGTCGCCAAAGCTTCAGCGAGCGAGACGAGACTGTGAGGGAAATAAAAAGGAATTGTCATCGTCTGGGTGGCTGCAACCAGTCTTGTAACCGCGCTCTTACCCTTCCTCACAAATCTCCCTTCTTCCTATCGCGCTCTTTACAATCACTGTCATTTGTTTTTACGTTTACTCCTTGTCGTTCCTGAAAATTCTCCGCGAGATCTGTCGCACTGCGAGATTTCATCGAGAAAACGGGAGAGATAGAATTCTCGCGGAACCAATTATAAAGCTCTGCAGACACTCGTGAAATCTATCATTTTTCACAATGTGAATATTTATTAATGTTGTATAGCGTTCATTCATGTGATTATACCATACAATTAAGTAAATCATATTATTCTCAAGACTATAAGCATGAACAACTTTCAACTTTAGGAAATATAAAAAACACACCTTTCAATATGGCTATACACTCATTCAAAATATTTCTGAAGTATGTATGAATTAATTTTGCCACACATTTTCACAATTTGAAACAAATAAAAGTGGCACCATCATTTAACGACTCAAATTATAAGATTATATATGTAATTTACGTTACAATTTTTAAGTCGAAATTGGCCTATTTATCTTTTACCAATCAGTCTCTTTTTCTCTATCCATAATATTTTTGAATCGTTATGAAAGTATAAGGTACTTACGCAACGTCAGATTGGAGGGATTCACGATCGTCGAACAAACTCTGAAAAGTCCCAGCTTGAACTTCACACTAACTGCAGAATTCTTCGATACGTCTGGCACGGCAAGCTTTTCCTCGGTGTGAAGCCAGGTTGGACCCGAAAGAGCGACGCCGAGGGCCGCCAGCGCGGCGAGGCCGCATACCACGCCACATCCGGTCAATCTGATACCACCTGGGCCACCTGAGCAGCACATCTTCTTGTTTTCCAAATGATCTTCAGAGTGACATCGTTAGCGAATCACCTCCTCGATGCAAAGGATCCTCTTCGATTCGCCGCCCCGCCCTGCATGGCCTCGAAATCTCCCTCGATGCTGCGCCTCGACGTACTCGTCAGAATTTTACTTGACTTTTTTTCAGAGCAACCAAAAGAGCAACGTAGAGCTTTAGAGAACTTGAGAGTAATTCTTATCTCGTCTCTTCTTTGTAGCTTTAACTCAGGTCGTATTATCCCTGAGAAAAAAAATCTTATGGTTCCTCGTGACTATTTTTGAATAAATTCAGCTTTCCTTTAGCAGAAAAAAATTGAACGAAAAATTATCGTATACTGAGAAAAATGTTTTGATTTGATTATATCATTAAGAAGTATATAACGTATTCTAAGTATATAGATTTGTATATAGAGTCAGGCAACTTTCATGCTAAATTGAGTAACACAGATAAAAATCGGTTATTCGTGTTGATAAACATTACTTAGAAATATAGCTGGCTTGTTCATCTTACAACATTCAGATATTTATTTCTCATTAACTTCTTGTTAATTTTTGTTTCCTTAAATATCTTGTCATCTATTAGTTTAGACTAATCAATGTTAATACATACGAACACAAAATTAAATATATCTTCTAACAGTGGCATGAAAAATATAACATTTCATTTTAAGAAAGAAAATTAACTTTAAAATTTTTTTATCATCTCCACTTATAAAAAGATATATACACTTTGTAATAATATCCTTAAAAGTCATGCAACTTTTATATGTAATTTTTCGCACAACTTATAATAAATTTCTCGAAGTAAACAAATTAAGTGCCTCACCCTGAATAAATATTACACTAGATTACTAACAATCGTTTTATAATGAAGCCATGTTGCTATATTTAATGTATAATAGAATAGAAATCATATATGTACAAGGTGTAAAATTGCAACATATGCAACAAGTATGAAACACGTCCCAGACATTTTTCAATATTTTTATTTAAAATCAACAGTATTATCTTTTATTTATTTTGATTTAACCTCGCATATTCATATTATACACTGCATATTATCCCACAGTAAATATGGTTACCAGCATTTATTTTAAACCGTGAATTTATTAAGTGTTAGCGTAATATACAAGTAGTTCGATAGTGTTTCGATTATACTAATTAGAATTCTAATTATCGTGAATGAGAATTTCTGGTTAATTAGACTAAAATGTTTGATAGATAACTATAAATATCTTTTTGCCTTTCTAGTCAAATTATCAAATTTTCAATTCAAACAATCAAATTTTATTCTTCATGTAACTTATTTTTTTCCTGTTTATTAATCTAAATTAGCATCAAACGGGAACATGTGGTGAAATTCGAAAAAAAAAAAGTTTCCAAGAATATTGTATGTATCTATACGTGGTATCAAAAATACTAGGAAAAGAAATGCCCAAAAACTGTACAAAAAGGAAACGTTAAATTCTTACGAGAGGCGACCGTTAATGGATTTCGCGGGAAAACTATTAAAAACGCACGTTTGCTCGCTCCCTCGAAGAAATTAATTCCGATTGCCCTTATCATGGGCGGCTCAAAAAAAAAGCTCGTGGGAGCAGAGGAGGCCATTATCGCCGTCGCGTTTCCCGCGACCGAGATGGATGGCAGCGAGAGACTCTAACTTTTCTGACTTTTTCTTTCTCTTCCTCGAAAGGGCGGGGAGGCAGACTTCATGTTCTTGCACGCGTGCGTAAATAATTTTTCCTGACAGAAGAACGGGGATTTCTCGAATGAAACTTCACGGATACTTGATCTCTGATCATGAACGAGACTATGTTCTATCTAGAAATCTGAAAGAAGAAGAAACTTCTTGCACTCTCCCGTGCGTAACTTTTAAATTGGAATCGGTGAAGGATGCGTGAAAATGTTTGAACGTTATCCGATTTCGCCGCCGCAACTTGAAACCAGCGAGAGCGTATCTCTCGATCTGTGTGCGCCAATAAAAAATCGCCTACCCGCACTGACAACGAAATAATAGCAATAATTGCTTCCTGGCTCGTGCTCGGAACGAGCGGCGAGCCGCGAAAAAAAGGTATAGATACGTTTTCTAGCGCAATGTATACGTATTTATATCGACGCGGTATTAGGCGCGTGCGCGATTTATATCCGCTGCAGATGGCAGTTGCAATTACAGCGTCATTCTTTCGCTCCAAACTAATTAATTGAAAAACAGCGTATCTCATCCGCCGCGCCAGCATTTCCCGGAGGGTCCTCGACAGATTTCCGGTCTTGTTAAGAAGCAGTTTCGAGTGCTGCTTAAGTCTGTTCTACGTCTTTTTCTTCGCTCGCCCGCCGCCCACTTTCTCATTGCCTCTTCTCCCGCTACCGCTCCATTCTAAGTATCACGTAATTAAAAGTTCGAACCGACCGCGATTTGCGCCTGACGGAAACCTTCCGGTCCCCCTCCGACACTTCTCGTACGTAATCCAAAGAAGGGAGCCTGTAGGTGCTTTCTTTCTTTTTCCTTTTGTAATTACTCCTTGAGAACTTTGACCGACCGAGAGTCCAGAAATTCCATGGCAGGATTTCTGCACTCTCTCTTTCTTGCAACTAAGAAGTAATAGAGAAAAGTCCTGGCAGTTGAGCTTTTTGTCAATCCCTTTCTCGTCCATTCACAGTGTAAACACAATATAATGTGTTACGCCTATTTAATTTTCCTTTAAAAGATTAAATATATAAATCTTTATAGAAACTTAATAATGGTACTAATTAATCATTTATTTTAATTGTATTAAAAGTAGGTACTTTTAACAATACTTTCAAAATAAGTGATTATAAGCCAGTATTATATTGGCCAGTATTATAAGTATTAGATTTTTATAAGGAAATGATTTATATAGTAGATAAAATGATTTTTAAAAAGTTTTAATAATTATAATATTGGCCAATTTAACTTTAACCCAATTTTAACTTCAATAAAAAAATTTAAAAACAATATAATATATTATAAGACCGTATATATGTGATAACACAAACTATAGAAATCAAAGTAAACTGTCTAGTTGGATCTTAAATGCTTGTATAATTCTTGTGTGAATTTATATACTACGTATATAGTTCCCAGAAACGCGCGCCGAAATGATTTTTCTTGAAAAAAAGACCTAACAAATTTAAGATGTTAAAATTGCTTAAGTTATTGCATTTTCAAATATAATATTATAAATAATTATAGTAAATCTTGTGCGTGTTAAAAATAAATTCATTAAAACAACATTGTTATATTAACGCTATACAATAACCATTGTTATCGTCAGATTCACCAATTATAACAATATTTTCAAGAATAAAAAATAGTTAAAACAGTGAAATGAATTGGCTCTAGTACCGTGTCATCCTCGCCAGCTGGTTTGAAAACGCATTCCATCGACACTTCCAGAGACCAACCCCTGCCAGCCCGGATCTGTTTTATTGCGGACGCGTTCCGGTGTCGGAATATCCGGCCGAATCGAACATCAGGGGCGCGGCGATCATCGATAAAAATGGATGTCTCGTTGAACCGGAACCGGCATACGCGAACGTGCGCTTATTTTTCCTTTTTTTTTTCAATTCTCCATTTTCTGTATGTAATGGCGAGTCGCGTGTCCGCGATGTTCTTGCGATCCGTCGTGTTAAAGCCGAGTTTTTCAATATTACCGGACAGCAGGACGAAATGAATAAACGGATAAGAGATGAGAGAACATCTCGATGAAGGGAATTCATGGGAATATTCAGCTCGTACTTCGTCGGTTTAAACTTAGTTCCGCCTGGCTCGAACTGCAACGTCGGTTGCCTGAATGTGCTTGAAATTGCATAGGAGGAATAAGTCTGTATTGTCGATTTGCAATCAAGCAAAAAGTCATCGTGACACCAAAATGACGTCAAAATAGCTCAAATGATTATTAAAAGCCACTTTTCAATCCTTCATTTTAATGTCATTTTGATATTATCATGACATGTTATTCTGATACGTACATTCTGTCGTAACTCAAGGAAAACAATTTTATATTTGCTGGGCTTGATATAACTGCTCCACATAGTACGTACGTTTTCCCTGAAGTTTTCTCTTTATAAATGCTTAAATTTTTTCGATTGGATTCTCATCAGAAAACTGCGTACATTACCGACCAGTCAAAGGTCGTAATGCCATTTTCGTTCAACGGGTACAACTATTATAATTGTGAAGATATAATGAACAACAATAGAGACTGAATGGCAAAGACTGAACGACATATTAGGCAACAACGAAATAACCTATCGAATCTAAAATTGTAGGATAAAATAAAGCTATTCAATTTTAAAGATATGAAAATTTGCAGAAAAGTAACCATCCACATACACCACCAGTCACATACCTAATTACATTTCAAATATTATTGATTTCTTATTGAACATAACATAACCTCTTGTAAATATGAAAATTAACATGTAGTAAAGAAAAACAAATATCTGCTCAACTAATAAAACAAGAACTTACGAGATAAAAGCAAGTTCTTTTATTAATACAAAAAATTTCATATACTAAACAAATCCTTCGACCTAAACATGAAGTCATTATCAATGTAACAAAAACTGGTAATAAAAAGCGACATAAAATAAAAGTCGAATAACAGAAATGTAACATTTAAGAAAATGTCAACCAGCTATTAATAATATGAGAAATAAAAGCATTATTAAAACCATTTTACTGATGTGATCATTATTTCAATAGATACTCTCGCACTCCAACCTCCAATATCAATCCATTGATCAAGAAGTGGAACGGTTTTCAATTAAAACACAATTAACAATTGTAATGTAATCACAATGTTAGAGTCATGATCACCCTGCCATTAAAACGTGAAACCATTAAAAATTAGAAAGATCTTAATATAACTGACATAACATATTGAAATTGAAAAACGTTTTAATATAATATGACATTTATCCGATTATTAAAAAATAGTTATTAAATATAACGTTATATCGAGGCAAATATATCTGGCAAAAATGGCTGCTTTTTAGAAGTTCTTTTAAAAAGAATACCGCCATCCTAAACTTGCCGCTCCTGCTAAGCATAGCTTATGTTAATCTCTGTAGTGCTAATCCGAGTCTGTGTTTTATTAGTTGATTTGTAATCTTTTAAGCCTTTATATTTTCATCTTTTCATGAGGTAAGTCTTTATACTTCAAATGTCTCTCAATTCGATATCGCGACATAAACAAATAAACAAACAGCACGACTCTAGAATTCAATGCGATTGAGTATCACACTCCTATACAGCTATCACTAACGAACGGTAGCGAAGTACGCAACCGTGCTAATTAAGCATGCCTGCAAATCCAGGCACAGCTCGGTTACGGCCGAATGAGTCACCGTAAAATCGTACGAGGACGAATGGCCGAGCGCGCCGGCGCGCGACGATTTTTTTCCAGTTTCCGCATCACGATGACGAGCGATTTCCGCGTCCGCGACCTCTAATCAAACCCGATGCGACGCGACGACGGAAAAGAGAACGTTCGTTAAAATCTCGTCCAGGATTCGCGGCTGGCTTCCAACGAAGTAATTTCGGTGGTGTCGTCCCGCATATTTCCCCGGGAGACTCGTGGGAAATTACAAATTACACGTTTTTCAATTAAAAAACGGCAAGTCGCGTTCCCGCCAGGAGATGCCAGCGCAAATTTCGGATCCTCGATCGCAATCGTGCATTATAGATGATCGAAACGAGAGAGAGAGAGAGAGAGAGAGAGAGAGAGAGAGAGAGAATGAATGAATGAGAATGAAGGGGAAGGAATAGAAAGAGGGAAGGAGGAGGAGAGAGGGGAGAGAGAGGGGGGGAGAGAGAGAGAGAGAGAGAGAGAAGAATGCAATTTAAAACGATTGCGTCGCGCGGAAAAATATTTGCTTCGCGCAAAACAATTCCCGTCGCGCGGGAAAATATTTACTTTGCATTAGAACGATTTTGCGGTAGACGAATGTTTTAACGTTTCCGAGAGGCATGCAGTAGTTTTTTTAAATACTGTGTTAGAGGATGTATTTCCGTGTAATGTAGATTTATTGTACGCATGCACACGAAACATTCTCCTGCATCGTGTAATTCTTTATAATAGAATATCGTATTTATTCTGAACGCATTGCGGCGGTATTTTGTATAGTGAATAAACATTGGCTGTTTAACGCCATTACATTTTGCGAAATACAGCTTTCTATTTTCCTTGTAATAATTGCGGCATTAAAGAAATACGGACGAGTACTCCACGCCGTTGAGAAAATATTTAAAATCTGATAAAGCGAAAAGTTCTGAAAACGGAGGGACTGAAAATTTGCGGTTCGGCGGCACATCCGTAATTCAAACCGTATTGTACATCTCTTTGAAGTCATTACCGACGTGTCAGTGTCAGACGATCATTCCTCCGAACAGAAAAAGCGGAGAGCGCTGTGCGCGATATTTTTCTACTGTCACGAGCGATCGCTCGTCCTAAATCCTGGACAGAATCATAGAGTTCTGGTGAATAGCGGTGAGGACCAGAAGATGTGCTCTAACCTTCACGATTATATGAGAAAATTCGATGTTTCTAATATATCCGAGGGTGCTGACGTGACTTGAATATACAAGAAAACCTGTTTAATAATGACTCTAAATAACAAATTTTGATCAACAAGTAATATAAAATGTTTCTTATAGGAATTAAAAAAAGACTTACTTTTTAAAAAAAATTCCTCATCCTGCAATTTTTATATAGAAATTTTACTTTAAATTTCTTATATATCTAATAACGCAAATGTATAATAGAGTAACATAGTTACATATAATTTATATATATATGTGATTATACGTTTATATATTTTTTTACAATATATAAACATAAATGTGGTGAAGACATTTTTATGACTTATATACAATTTTAAGTGATATATTAAAATAATATATTGAAAGATATATTAAATGATATATTAAAAGAAATATAGCCAGTTTCTTGTGGAAATTGGACTCTAGGTAAACAATATTGAGACATGGAGGGTGAAAAAAAAAGATCAAAAATATTCCACTGGCACAATCTTGTAAAATAACTTCTCTGTTGTAAGTGCTAGAGAGCTATTCAAAGTTTGCTATTATAAGTATGTGTACGTATATTATACCATTACTGGTTTTATCTTATTTCTCTTCGTTCAGGGCTGATTTCTTCGCGATACTGGATAACGACGATACTGGATTGTTACCAAAGACGTAATGTCTGAAATTATTTAATACAGTTCATTAATCCGGCGAAATCCCTGAACGCGATCTATTCCGTCATGTAAGAGAAATTCAGATATGATTGTAATGACAGCGATGCCTCTGGAGTTCGTTCTGAGAGAAGGAAAGAAGAAGATGAACAAGCGATGAAAATGTACTAATTAGAGAAGACATCCATGCGCTAGCAAAATCAATTAAGAGGTTTGTTTCTCAAAGTTTGTTTTATCGATTGAATGCAATAATTTTCGTAGAACGATATTATATATGTTACTTTTGCAGGTTTGGAAATCCTCCAGAATTAAAGCATTAAGGAGATCCTAAAGACGTCTGTTTTACCGATTGAACGTTTAATTTTTGTATAACAATTGCTCTTTCTTTTTCAATTGCTTGCTCTTTTATACATGATCTACAATGTACAGTAACAGTTGATTAAGGAGTAGGCGTAAAAATCGACCAATCATAGTTGATTATTTTTCTCACATTTAACTATGATTGGTCAGTTTCTACGGCTATTCTTTAATCCACTACTGCCATTGTAGACCATGCATTACAGATTCGAAAATTCTTTTCTAAGATTAATTAATACATATCCGTGAAGTGGAGTTTATATAGAGTGAACGACCGAAAATTTCGAAATGAAAATCTACCATTTCTTATTGTTAATTCAATATGGCACTCTAAAGTTGTCACATCGTGTCAACATTTGCTTGATATAAAAGCTGTGCAATTTGTACCTACGAAATAGTAGTCCATAGGCTAGTAGTTTGCACGAAAAAAATAACGTGAAGTTTTAATAATTAGACTTAGACGGCTGATTAAAACGCTATTGTTATACGAAAATTTATATATAAATGTGTGTGAAATATTGATATAGTAATATGCAGTTATGTATCAATGACACGTCAATCGTCTGTGTATAAGTTCTACTTAATCGGTAAAACAGATGGATAATGAAACTTTCTTAATCTTATATTCCTATTCAACAGATACAAATATGTAAGAATCATCATTCAGGTGGTAAAAAATGGAAATGTTGTAAATTACTATAATATAGAAAAGATTTCTGTCTTCCCCTAATGGATTTTTGATTCATAAAGGCAGATCACAATACCTACATGTATAGAAAGATCTGACTAAAGATAAAATAAAGTAATCATTGAGAAGTGTTTTGGATATACCAATAAATACACGCAAAATGCATTCTTGATTAGAATTATGATATCGAATTTATGGTTTCTTGACTAAAATATTTTTATGGTTATCTCGACTAAAATATTTTATAGATTTAGCTATAAGTATCTAAATTGATATTTCTGTTTAAATCTACTAAATTACCAATTTATACTAACAGATTTTTTTTTAATTCTAGGATAAAAAAAAATACAAGAACGATTAAAATACATATTTGCACGAAAAATTAAAATTTCGATACAAATAACAAAATGTGTAAAACAACGCAAAGTTATCAAAATTCGAGTTAAAAACAGATAAACTTAAAGATTTGAATATGTCCAATCCAAATCAGAATATATCGTACAAAAATGTTTCATATTGGTTTTCCATAACAGAAACTATTACAAAAATATTAGAATTTTACAGATACATTGAATGCTTTAAAATACAATATTTTGAGAATTTAAGGAATCAAAATCCTAAATATGAAAAAATCTAAGAAGAATCAGGAACGTAAAATAAATCTCCTTCATATTATTCAGTGTTTGAAAATAGCTAAGCTTTTTTGGTTTCAAGAATCAGAAGAGTGACGTAATCTTAAGATCACCAATTTCGGAAAAAGAATTTGAAGGAGTAAAGAAAAAAAACGATCATACAGGGTTAAGTACCTTGGAAAAAGAATTTCAGATAAATTTAAAGATAGACCCGAAAATTGCAAACAATTGGTAGGTAAATATTTGAGAGAAACTGAGGCAAACGACTCAATATAAAGTCGGACGATCAACCAATATTTAAAGGAAACAAATCAATGCCAAGGATTCTCCGGTTTAAAATATAAATAGAACCACGAAAATCGTAATCGTATGGATCCAGCAAACTTATATTACGAAATCTCACAAAGCATCCTCTAAAAATGGTTTTTTAAATTCTGCTCGTCCCTCGCTTATTCGTAATATTAACAACTTGTATTAACAATCGGATTATTCTTTATAATCGGACTTTCTGGACTTCGCACATTACTATAGCATGGAATTACTAAAATATTATCGCAAGCCGAGCACGTAGACATTGTGGTTAATGAAGAATCTAAAGCTTAAGAATATGGTCCTGCAAAAAGAGAAGAATTCATATCTATCTTCGAAGATTTCGCGCGAAGGTAGCTCAAATATTATCATTTCTTAATATCAACATTAATAAATGATATAATCCCAAAATCAGAATTATCTTCGATGACAAAATTTGATAAAAATATTCGGTTTCGATGCGGACAATCTAAGAATATATGAGCTCGCGAAGGAAAGGAATGTTACTGTAGGAATATGAACCCACCTCCTAAAGTATAATACAAAGACACTATGAGCGTGGCTATTCTGGTTGCTCAACTTAATCTTAATGATATCTACAGTTCATGTTGTTCATTATTCTCGCTCGCGATTTAGAGAAACGCGATTTACGGTCACTAATGCGATCAAGAGCGAAGGACGCGCTCGATTATTGTCGCGGTACTGATCACACGAAGTGCTCATTATAAATAACACACACGCACGCCCGCGCACATGTCTTCCAACGGGAATGTCCCTGATCTTCGGATAGCCATGATGTCGGGCGCGAAATTATCCGTCGATCGTCGAATTCGACATTCACTGGCGATGCGGGAAGTACGAAGTTGCCGCGTTCGATCCACACGACGGCTGGAGGCGTACTGACACTACTAGCCCTTCGTAAACGTGCGCCTCCACCGAACGAGGGGTGGCGAACGTCGCGACGGCAGCGGAAGAGGGCGGAAGTGGCGCCGAGAGGGTGAGTGTGACTGAACCAAGAGGGTGTGTGTCTCGCCGCGTTCCTATATTATCGTGATTTTTGACAATGATTTTGCACAACTTCCATTAAAAAAAGCATTTCAAATTATTCAATTTTATTTTTTAATTTGACGTATCTTGTAAAAATCATAATATTAGAAGTGTCTTGTATTTAATATAATACTTATTGTTAGCCGATTTTAAGGGGCTAATTTTAGAAAGTAGTAAAAGAAGATATCGAAGAGAGCAGTGCCACATAGATCGTATCGTAAGGGAGAAAAATTTCTGAGTAAACGGAAAGCTACTCCGGAGAAAATTTAGGGCGGTGTAATAAAATAACGCATCGGAATGTAAGCAAAGCTGTATATGCTTCGAGCAGTTGCCCTTCTTTCTTCCATCGTTTTTATCTTCGCATTCGGCAAAATCGACGATCACCGTTATATAAAATGCGTCACTATCAATGTTCCGACGTTTATAATTATTATTGCGTGACAAAATTTTATTCGTAAAATTATGCGTATCGAAACGCCGTTCAGAAAGACTGGAAGAGAAATGTCTACAGAATATTAAGAAAATATTACAAACGTAATATTTCAAATGGAATGTCTCTAGAATATTTCAAATAAAATATCATATATAATATGTAATATCTTTGGATGTTTGCAGAAATATTTCAAATGAAACATTCTGTAAAAAAAACATTTGAAATATTCTGATGACTTTCTGGTGACATTCTAGTGACATTACATGCTGTGTATTATATATTACAAAATATTTCCAGAATATTACAGAATGTCTCCAGAATATTGCTAGATGTGGACATAAGACATTTTGCTACCATTTGCCAAAATATTTCAGATTTCAAATGTAATATTCTAGCCACATTCTAGTGACATTTAGTGCTGTGTGGAAAGTATTGTTTATTTTATTGCTACATAAAAAAATATCAAAACCAAACAAAACTATTCCTAAATAACTTAGGTAATCGGACAACTTTTAGATCACGTTGAAACTACCAGTTCGTCAGAATTTCAATTTTTTTAGTATTAGGGGACTTCTTTTTCTGAAAAAAAAATTGAAAATTAGATAAATATTTCTCTAGTGAGAATACTTTTATTAAATAATAACACATATATACTTAAGAATTTTCAATTCAAATATAATTCGTAACGGCGAGAATACTATCACTGTACCGCTCAATTTGACACATGAAAGTAAAAATGTCTTTTTTTAGTTTGTTTGCGACGTTATAATAAAATAAGCAACTATGTATGATTTCTATGATGTCTCAGAAATAAACTTAATACATACATACCAGTTCTCATCCGATCATTGTCAAGTCAAGCAACGTTGAACATGATTAGTACTTGGATGGGTGACCACACCGTGTGATATGTCATTAATTTTTTTATTTTTTTATTTTTTGCCAAGCTAAAAGAAGACAATATGTTGAAATATTATAAATTAATTATCTCAACATATGGTCTTCTTATAGCTTGGCAATAAATAAAAAATAAAAAAATTAAGGGACAACATCACACGGTGTTCCCAAGCGGTCACCCATCCAGGTACTAACTATGCTCAACGTTGCTTGACTTCAGTGATCGGACGAGAACTGGTAGTTTCCAACGTGATTTGGAAGTTGTCCGATTATCTAATTTATTTGGGAACAGTTTTGTTTAACTTTAGTATTTAAATAAATTTTAATAGTATCTCACCGACAAGATACTTATTAAAAACAGTCCCTGGGCAAAATTTTTTAACTATTAAGGATTGATCATTGATTCTTTTGATGACTTTAATACTCTTATTTAATAACTTTTTTATTTAATTACAGAAATCATGTTCTATAAAAGAAGTTGTGCAATTCCATTTTTTTAAATAGTCATAATCTTCATATAACTAATGCAAAATCGATTTTCGGAAATTGATTTTACCATTACTAGTAGCCTATCAGGCCATATACCTTTTGTCTAAACATATTTTTGTATTTCCACGTCTTCACGTATATTATATAATTTATATTATATGTATTAATTAAAAAATAAAATAGGAAAAAGATATAGTATTTCTTAAATTTTATCGTATTTATTATATTTATTTTACCAAACTTGATTTTTTCTAAAACAAACAATGCGAAAATTATCCTATCAATTATTTTTAATGTTTTCGCATTATTATTATTACTTTTATTACTAAAAAGTAATTTTACACAAGAAAAAGAGACAAGAGAAAGAGAGAGAGTTATATGAACATGTATGTGGGCATATTTTATATATCATTTGTACGTGTTTATGTATGTTTACACATTTATACATATTCGTGCATGAAAAACTTTTTACTGAATTCCGTTAGTATAAATAAAGAAAACAATCCTCGTCCATTCTCTGTCGGATTGAAATTTGTACACGCATTTTAATTATTTCAAGTCAGACAAATCAAAAAACCAACTTGAAATAATTAAAATGCGCACACAAATATTTAAACACAAATACAATTCCAATATTAAACAGCTATTTTCGACGGCTTATAGTGTGCTTCATATCAAGTACAAATTTCGACTCAGTACACGTATTTTCTTGTAATTGGCACGATATCATGGATTTCCAATATATAGGTTAAATAATTCCAGCGAAAATAGGGAGAAAAGTCATATTTATCATATAATTAATTTAATTTAACGCCAGTGCGTACATCGTTTATTTAATTATTCACCCGTCAGCACTGATGTGAAACGCGATGACAGATATCGCAATGCATATATTGACAATCATCGCGGTTTGTACCGCTAATTTAGTGAATTCGCCTCAAATTCTCTTTATGTGAATTCGCCTCAAACTCTCTTTATGTGAAAGAGAGTTTGAGGTGAATAAGACTATTGCATTAGGAGAGACCGGTGCTAATAGACTCATTTTTTAATTTCGAATTTTTACAGACGAAAGAGTAAATTATTTAATAAGAGTAAATTATTTATCAAAAAAATAAATTCTACATTCCTTACTATATATATTTGATTACCTAATAATATTTTAATAATAAGAGGAAACTAATAACTAATATAAAAAAAATACATTTTTCGAATGCATTCCATCTGATTCAACTAGCCCCGAGACTGGGATAATTCGACTAAGATTATTAAAATAAAGATTAATGTATTTTAAGCTACATCTTTCGCTACATATTAATAAAACTTTTATAAAAATATATTTTAAACACAAACATTCGCTTCGCAGGACAAAACAATATTTCTTTTTACAAAATTTGTTCATTTCGTGCAAAACATGTCGAATAAGTCTAGTTTTCGAGATTGGACATAAACTTATAACATTTACCACTGAAGAAAATCTCTTTAAAGGAATAAAATTTTGAGTTAGTACTAAGAGTCGTCACTAAATGAGTCATACAGTTCCATGCTGTGATTAGTCTACTATCCCCCCCATCTGTTCATTTTAAAACATTAATTAATAAAAAACAATACACGATGACAGACATATAAACAAAAAAAAATCTGTTGGACTTTATTAAGTAAGAATTACACTTACTATCTAAGTAGAAATCAAATATTTCAGACATATACGATATATACGATACATTTCAATCATATACGATTGTAAAATAAAAATTTTAAGAATAAAAATCTTTACTTAGGTGTACGATTTTTTAAAATTGTAGAATAACTTCTATCATAGATGTGTTCGCAACAAGATTACAGCAGATTTAGCGATAGTCGCTGCTGTGTGCTTAGACACGTTTACGCGTGTCTTGCGTGTTTTGTTTTTAATATAGCTTCGATTATTCTACTTACCCCTATATTCAACTCGGTCTCCCCTACAATATCTTCATAAACTTTTGCTCCTCCATATTCTACATTCTCCTTTCAGACTCCGAGATATTACTGAGTAATATTATAAGATGTTGTCATCTACATTCTCCTTTTCTAGATCTTTCCTTTACATTGACTATCCTAAAATCATTGAACCTTACATGTCATCCATATATAGCATCTCCAATTCTGAAATTATGTTTCTAAAAAATAAAAAGCGCAGAATTTCACTCAAAGAAAAACATAATAGCAATTATAAAGATAACAACTAGATATATAAGTTTTCGATTTTTGTTTCAAGATGAGTATTAAAAAATTAATTTAGCGCACAATTTAAAAATGATTACATAGATAGTAGCAAGAAACATTTCAGAACATTTCAGCAATAGTGACAATATTATAATGTTGCTACAATATTGCTGAATGTTCCAAAATGTTTCTTGCTTACTGAGAATGATAGATTAAGACACAAGTAAAAGTGACAATATATATATATATATATATATATATCTATATATATATATATATATATTTTATAAAGAATTAATTATTTTATTTATTATTTTATAAAGAATTAACAAGAATGAAGGATTGTTAAAAATTTTCAAATTTCGTCGTTGCACAGATAAAAGACAGGATTAGAGAAAATGGCCGATAATCCGTCGGTCAGAAGACAATGGAGTGGAAGGTAGACGTTATATTAATTTCTGATGAGCAAATAATCGAGCGAAACTTCTTTAAACTTCTCCTCTTGTAGAGCCAGAAGGTTGCAGAATTAACTTCGGGGAATTTCCGGCAGGCCCTCCGACATATTAACAATTTAACGAGTCGACATCTGCGATGGCTATTATAGCGCAATTATAATGGAACGCGCGCATCGTGCACGCCAGTTTGGACTATGAGCGGCATAGTATAATCCTACTCGGATCTAAGGATCACGGAAACCAAGGATTTACATGTCATGAAGTTAAATTAAATGAAATTCGTTTGTTTTACGGCAGCAATAATATTGTTGCAATAAGGTTGTTTAGAATAAATAAAATGTGATTTTTCTCGATCATTATTCCACAATTTGTGATCACAAGAAACTTGAATATAATTGCAAGGATAACTTAAATCATATTTTTATCTTACATATTAATTAATGATTCCTCATTAAAAGAATTGTTTGATATGTGTAATTACATATTATTGTAATTATGATTATTGTAATTATAAAAATGGTTGAAATTATCATAAAAAAATAATTCAAATAACTATAATTATCACATATTACATTGTACAAACAAAAAAATTTTAAAGTACAAAGTTTCAAGAATCCAAATTTCAACATGTCGGGAATTTGAAGCTCCAAGAAGATGAAAATTGTGATATTAATATTGGATTTGTGAATTTTGCGTTTAACTTTATTTTATGATTCCGTAAATATTTAAATCACAAAATTCTTACATTTTCAAGTTTGAATCTCTAGAGCTCTTGCAGTCAAGGCTACGTCAAGCTTTCGTGATGTTGAAATTTCTTAAAGGGGAGAAAAACTTTTCGAGTACATCGAAGGAGGAAACGCAAGGGATTGAAGAAAGCGACAGATCGAGCGACAGAGTTATAAAAAGTAGTAATTCGCGTGGGGTTCATAAAAATGTTTATCACCGTCAATAAAAGGGCTCCCTGGGTGCTCGATGTTGCTCGACGCCCCTTCCTTTGGGATGTCTTCTTCACAAAGAAGCTAAAAAAAGAGGACAAAAGAACCTCTGATTTCAACCGAGGAGCAATCGACGAAATTCTCACGACTATTGTTATAACTTTTACAAAAATTTTAATGCATGAAATAGAACGGTTTAATTAATATGCTTAATATTTCAGGAATTATTAATGATAGAATAAATTATATACTTTAACGTATTATAGGGCAAAAATAAAATTGACCTTTTATCTGTTCATGAATTTAGTACTTTAAGACTCTTTAAAAGAGACTCTCTGTAATTAAAATTATGTTTATTTATATAAATATATTTAAAAAAGTTGTAAAAAGAGTATAACCAAATTTTAATAAAACAAACTGAATGTTATAAAATGACAATAGAACAAACAGAAATTTATAAATCTACAAACAGAATTTTATATTTCTATAATTCTATAAATTATAAATTTTTTTCTAAAATGCATACATTTTATCAGAAACAGTAGAGATTCATAATCCCTTCTTATATTGCAAGATCATCTTAAGTAATATGTTTTAAAATGCTAATATATGATTAATATATCTTAAAACGCTAATATATGATTAGTTCATTTTCATATTGTACTTAAATACTTAAATACAAGAACCGACTATAAATATACCGTCCATAGAAAATTAAATATAACAGCCGTTCAATTAAGTAAAAGGTGTCTCATCGATATACAATATTTATATTAAAACAATGAGGATTTCATTAAACTTAAATTACAATAATATGTTCCATGAATTATAGATGAAATATAAATGAATATAATTTGCATATACAAACTTAAATTGGAATTAATTCAGATAGAAACAATAAAAAATAATTATACCTTAACTGAAATTTTGGGATCCCTAATATTGGGGCCTTTGATTGGGGGTATGATGGGAGAAAGATTCTTTATGCAAAGTAAAGGAGAGATGCCCCTTTGCATCTCTCCTTTACTTTGTATAAAGAATCTTTGATTGGTTGTTACATGCACAAGATCAGCAGGACCGAAGTCGGAAAAGGAAGCGCAGTGTGCATGTTTCTGAATGTTCTTTGACTAAAGCTGGTAAGCTCTGCGGAGAGCTTGTCTAGCATGACCATCACCAAATAAGTCTTCACGACAAAAGCCGAGAATGAGATGAGTACCGATTATTCGCAATATCAACATTCGAATACTTACACGATAATTAATGGGACAACGTAACTCTGTATAGGTAATAGATGTACACTCAGGCGTCAGTGAGCAGACGTGCAGTCGTGAATGATGGGGTGTAAATAAGTAGCCTGGAACAAAAACGGTTCCAAACTTCAGGAGACATACGCTATACAGTTACGTCAACTATGTTATACATAGAGTACCACGATGAATAGTACCTCGAAAAGCGCGCTCGTCGAGACATATCCGAGGTAACAAATTCTATAAACTCTTCAGATCTATGAATTTGAAGTTCCGAAGAATAGTGAAGTTACGGAAATTTAAATCAGTCCCGAAGTTTGTGGTGCTCTGAAGGTACGGTGTATTTCCCACTAAGTTCCCATAAAATGCTATACAAATGTATCGTCAATGTGCCTTTCGTAAAACTGTCGGGTACTATTCCTCGGTATACATTGGATTTCCTGTAGATACGCTGTATTTCATCCATCATAACGATTTATTCAACTCGACTCACAACTCTCACCCCGATTTTTTACAAGCGATCGTTTCACATTGAATTGACTGTCGCCCTGGAAGACCAATTTCGAAAATTACTCGCGGCGGATTGGGCGGTTGCAGAGCTATCCCCTACTCTGTGTCACCCCTTTCATGTCGTTGCCGAATTACCGACCCTACATCCTGTGAGTGACGTTATCACGCTGCATTTGGTGCATTTGATGCATCCGGTGGTCGAACTACGGGAATGTCTGGCCGAGACAGTCGAGTCAGTGCATTCGATATTCCATATTGCGTTTCTGCTTACCAACAGGTACGCCCCGTTGACTCGCCATTCGTATTCATCTCTCCGTAAAGGGCGATATGGAACGATCGACAAGTCACGGAAAATCCAACTATTAGATTCAGGGAAATTTAATTATAATGTTTACATTCGGAGAAAACAGAAAGATATGCGCAAATGCAAAAGCTCGTTACACGAGAAAAAAATTTACAAATATATATATATTTAAAATCTTACAATTTCAGAATAAAATATATACAGATAAATTATTATGAGAAAAGCGCTTCAAATTGATATACGTTTTGAAATTGAAAAAGTATATCAAAATAAATAAAAACGAATTTTAAAATTAAAAGTTGATAGCGATCTTAATTTAGTATCAGTACTGCAAAACCTTTAAAAATCCTTAAAATCATCGTTTTTGCTCTTTTGTCGCCATTTTCTCAAAATTGTGACGTGATAATGAAATTTTAATAACGAATTTGTATTTAACAAACAAAAATACGTCAGAAATGACTATTCATACTCATAATAAAGAAAAGGTCAAATTTTGCCGGATAGTGTAATTTTTTGAATTTCTGAGAGTTGGAAGTCTTATTAATATTTATCCTCAACTCGGAACTGATATTAAGCAAAGACGTAGTTTATACAAGAGCTGGAAAAGCTAAAAGAATTTATCATAATTTAATTAATGTTCAAAGAAAGAGATAATACTTCTATACAATAAAATCTTTTAAAAAAACTGAAGAAGAAAAAAACATTGCCTTCACATAAAATAATGATAAAGAAAATTAATGATAAAATTAATGATAAAGAATAATAGAGATTGAAAGAAAAAGAGAAATTACGCTGCGTTATTGAAATATAATAACTTAATATTTCGAAAAAAGATTATTCTTGAACAATAAGAAAAAGAAACAATAAAAATATAGAAACAATACAAAAATATGGTCTTTTTAAGAGCTATTATTTCGACTTCACGAAATTTTTACTTGAAGTGTGCAATTAACAGTGCGAACCGAAGAGAATCGCATGTAATTTCGACACCGATAATTTCCAAATACTAAATCCTGTATTAAATTATCGACTGGTAGGCGCAGAGTCGATAGCGTTTTCTATTCCGGTGTGAAATACGTACACGCATATAAAGTCTCGAGTATACGCGTCATCCAAGCAGAATGGAATGCGCAGCATTGGTAGACATTATAGGGATGCCAGCCCCGGCAGCATGTAAACGAATTTTCGCATCACGTGCAATTCTACGAGTATATTCCTGCCATCTCCCGGGGAACTTCGAGTCAGCCCCCGGCTCATTCCTGCATCCACCCTCATCCCATCCTTTCCTCGCATTTCTTGCGCTATCATCTCACCTCTGCTACCTTCTCGCAAATTTCTCTCTTTTTATCTCCCGTGCTTTCTAATTAAATTACATGGGAAATAATATGATGTGTAAATAATGTTGAAGTATGTTTCTGCGATATTACACATTTTATAATATTCTTCTATTGTATGAATAATGCATAATAACCTAAAGAAAAATAAAAAAAAATATTTGTCAAGTATGCGTTAATAATAAAGTAATATATTTGAAATTTTAATTAATGTTATTAAGTCATAAATGTTTATTGTTATGATATAATATGAATTAAGCACGATTCAATACCCGCGCGTATGTGTGCACATACGTTGATATGTGTGACATTGTACGTGAAACATGGTTTTATTTGTATCTTTAAAATATTTGTGAAATGTTCCATATTTTTCGCCAAATGTTCGTGACAACTATTTTCATCGGTATAAAATTTGAAACATTCAAAAATTTAAACATTAATTGACATTTCACAGATAAAAGAATAATGTAAAATAACGTTCTTCTAAATGCAATATTGTTACCACTGTATATTGTAACAATCTCCGGTAAATTTACGTAATATCACAACTCCGTGATATTTGCTGTTAAAATTGAAACAGAATAAAGGGAAAGATGGAAAGAGCTCGCGCAGGGGAATAAGTATATTTTGATCTGACATCTCGGGATCTAATTTGATCTCCATCTCTAAAGATGCTCTCTGCATAAAAATTTTGCTCTGTCCCAGTAGGCGTTTTAGATTTCGAACGGTAATGGCGATGCATTGCACACAGAACGTGAATGTACGACATATACACACGTCTGCTACATTCTCAATCGACGATCTTCATCTTTGATTTTCCATTGCAATACGTTTTATTCCCACTCGACCTCTCAAGTAGTCATCCAGTGGAGATTTGCCAGTTAAGTTGAAGTTTCGAGTACTTTCCTCAATCCTTTTTCGAACAACATAATAATAACAATTCCTTCAGTTTTAAAATTATAAGTATTATTATAATCAGAATTGAGAAGTGTTACTTGTAACGCTGTTACTTTTTTCAGTAATAATCGTTCCGAATCATCCAATTTATGTCAGAAATATGAATTAGTATCTTTTTAGCATTATTACTTTTTTTTTAAGTTTAATGAATATGTCACATGATATTTAAATCAATTAACATTTGTTAGTTATTTATAAGCCGTTAAAAGTTCAAATGTTCAAACGCAGTGAATTCAAAAGATTATAAAAAAGTAAAATAAACGAAGATATAAAAGTACTTTGTAATCGATAGATTATAGAGTGCAAGGGTTTGTTAATTTGTGATTGTAAAAGATCCCAGGAGTGTATTTATACCTAGCAGTTAGTTCATCGACATCCTGCGGAAGTGGTTTTGTGGGCGTATCAACACCGTGACAGTCTGTTTCTACTCAATTAACCAAGTGTACCAGACTTGATATACCTGGTTTTACCGTTCATGCACCCTGACGTTTCATAATTAGCTCGTCTCAGGAAAACAACTAGCTTTTTAGCCGGTGCATCTTCATTTAGTTAATTACACAATTCTGTCAATTCTTTTACTGCATAATGAACAGTATTGAAATAGATTACGTTATAAAATCAAACTTCCTGCATAAAAGGAATACGGACGTTAAAGTTAATCCGTTTTATGATATCAAAGTTTGGATATACAAGGTATTTGATTTCAAATGTAATTTTAATTTCTTTTCTCATTTGTTTCTTATTTTTGTCATTTGTAATACATAAAGAAAATCTTAAGATTGTTATTTATTTTCCGGACTATCTAGGCGCAGAAAAATGTGATGGAGAGAAAAGCATCCTGCTTATCATTGCTAAATTATTAATTAAACTGGTTATACTGTGTGTAGCAAAAAATTTAAAGAAACTGTAGTATATATTATCCCCAATGAGAATCTTCAAAGATACTTTCAAGCTCTTTGAAGAGCTGTGAATACCTATAAAAATGCTCGAAAGTCTCTGAGGATCTTCAAGGGCGAGCT
Organism: Acromyrmex echinatior; assembly: GCF_000204515.1. The sequence goes on along the minus strand of NW_011627509.1, from coordinate 1,435,961 downwards.
CTACTTCACTAATGGTGAATCGCAAGAGAATCGTTCAAAGAACATGCCACGCCGAAGAGCTCGAGAGCGACCGGGAGCGGAGGGATGAATCGTAGCACGTGCCATTGAACAATCAAACAATACCGGGGTGTTAAGTGCTCATCGCAAGGGGTTGCACGGAAAATCGGCACTGCTCGGCCCATTGTGGCCTCCTTGTAAACTTCGAGCTGGAATGGTTGGTTTCGCGGATGGCCGGTAAGTGAGGATAGGAGAAAGAGAGAGGCGACCAGGAAAGGGGGCAATTCAAGAGCTGTTTCTATCTCATCAATCATGGTATTTACGTGCGCGAGCTCGTCCGAGTACAATACCGAAAGCTCGTCGAAAGGAAAGCCTCGGGTTTACTCAGGGAACCGAACCTTCCTCCCTCCCAACTACTCTCCCCGTGCGACCTGAACGACCATTCTTTGGATAATAATATCCGCGCGAGTGATGTTAGTGAAAACTGAGCGATGAAAGCTCTGTTTTGTCTGCTTGAAATTATTTAAGTAATGGGTCGCCCGCGGCCATGTTTCAATTTTATTATTATAAATCGTTGTTGGAAAATTTCCATCTTAAAAAAAAATTAATGGCATGTATATTTTTATATAAGAGAAAGTGAGGGAATTGTAGCACTTAAGGGAAATTCATTACTGTGATGTGATTTTTGAAGTCGATATAAATACGGAAATACAAACTATAAACATTCTTCTATCGATATGCATTTTCATATTGAATAATTTTTCATTTGATAATATTGTATTTAGCAAAAAGTAAAAAAGCAGAAGTGCTAAACCAAACGCACAATTATCACACTTTCCCTTATATATGTATATTTATCCTCAAAAGTAGCTTGATTTCTTATTTATCGTAAAACTGAAATCGTGAAAATGGTTTGAAACAATTAGATATAACAGTTAAAGTTAAATTAATGTGAAATAGTGTGTTTTATATATATATATATATATATATATATATATATAGAAAATGATTTATATGATAACTTACAGGTTCTTAATTAATATATATTCTCTGACCTTCGTGACATTACTCGATCATGAAAAGCACTAAATGCGCTAATGAGGGATCAAAATCCTATATAGCGGTGACTCGAGAGTACTATTGTTGGCATACCAACACCAACCGTTATGCCGATTGCATAGTAACTAGATCGAATTAGGACGAACCGAAATCGAACCAATTAAACCAAACGTCAAATTGAGTAAGGTATAGTCCGTTATAAATGTAATCTCAAAAAGGTAAAATTATTATACTTCATATCTAATAAAATTTTCTAAATAGAATTTTTCGAATATTGAAATAAATGAAAAAGATAGAAGAAGGAATAAATACACGAATAAAAAAAATCGTAATATTTTAAGAAAGATTCTCATAATGTCAACCGAGCTACTTTTTCCGTTTTGCTCTGTGTAATCGCAAGACCGTTCATAAATGCAATGAGGGCACGTATAAACGTACAATGCGGTGTATATTAAAGCCAAATGACGATGGCGACGTTGATGTCTACCTTGATGTTGACGTCGACATCGACATTGGCGTCGATGTCGATGTCAACGTCGACGGCGTTATATTACATTTTATGTTTAACATCTCGCGAACGTTATGCTCCCGCGATAATAGCGCTAGTAAAGTTGTACACATTCCTATAAAGAAAGATCACGATTGCTTTATTTAACACATTTTAAAATAAAGAAATTATTTTTTTGTGAATTATCATTCTGCAAATCATCCGAACGTAGAAAGTGACCAGTACTAATCAAAATTTCTACACCTTTCTGAAAATTAATTTGAAACATAGAAATTAATTTGTACATAATTTAACAAAAATTATTTATTAAAAGATACAAAATATGTCAAAATATGAATGTATACTAAAAAATATAATTTAACCCAAACAACATAGAATATTTATGGCAATTATTGATTATTATTCAACTTTTCAATTTAATTTAGTCCGCTCTACCTGCCCACGAATTTTGTTGAGAGAATTTTCAGAAAGCCTGATATAAACATGGTTAATTCTACAGTTTTATTGTTAGAATATCATTAATTAGCACCATGTTTCAAAATGAACAAAAAGCAGATCTTTTAGAGGTCTAGAAGGCATAGTCCAAAATAACTTTACAATCTCCAGGAGATTCTCCAATCCTGATTTGCATATGTCTCCTTATAGAACTCTTGGATGTTTTCTTCTTACGAGTAGCGTGTACGTACACGTACATATCGTAGCGAGCCCACGTATTTACCTCTTAGCATATTCTCTCATTCCAAGTGACTTTTCAAGTTAGTATAATGGAACTTTCTATAGAGAAATTTACTCTTGATCATAATTCATACGTTCAATTCACTTTTTTATAGATAAAACTTTTTTATAGATAAATACAGTTATACAGGCATATAAGATTTTCATGTAAGATTTTTTGCTTAGAGGAAATGTTAACAGGAATTCCCCACTTATTAATAGAACATTTTTTTGTGTATATATATTCTTATAAAACGTATTTATCAAAAAAGAATTTATTTAATTATTTTATATCCATATAGTTAATTAACGGACTCTCTATGGAATTCACACTGTTTAATATTTATCCGTTCGAGAGAGTTCGCAGATAATAAATTACGGTTCAATCATGTTTATTTTACAGTGATACGCGATTAATTATTTCCCGACAATTAATTATATTCAACATTCCTCGGTTATTAATTATCATTACGCGCCGGGATAGCACAGATAATATCGACCGACTTATACTCTCATTATCATCTTTTCTAATGCCCTAAGAGAAATATGTAGAGAAATATGTATCATGTTTTTGTTATAAATGGCAGTAGATAAATAAATTTAAAAAAAGACCTTACAAAACAAAAAAAATACGCTAAGTACATAAATGCATTCAAAAGTATGTAATAAAAATTTAAAAAAGGTTATATTTATTCAAAAATTAATTGTTGTTAAAAAGGAGTATAAGATCAAAATATTTTGCCAAATATATCATTACAAAGGAAAATTTTTTCCACTTGAAAAATTTTTCCCACTTGAAAAAAACAGCGTCCATTGCTCTTCGCCTTATCACTCATCAACGTTGAGCAAAAATCTTTTCATTTGGAATTTTTGGTTACCTTAATTAAATTAATATAAAATATAATACTGGCCAATAAAATTATTATATTAATATTTAATTTATAAATACGCCAGGATTGAGAGTGAGACAGGAAGATTATTTTGTATGAGAAAATTCTAAATCAATGTATAACTCAATCCAATAGTCGTCTCATATTATGTATAAGAAAGTCCTGGAAATGAAAAAGCTTTCAGAACAGTCTCGTTAAATTTTATATAAAAAATTATTATATGATAATTATAACATATTATGATATATTAAAATATTAGGTGTTGGAATTAATTCGTAGCGTTTTTTAATGAAAGAATGTTATTTATTTCACATGAGCATTAAAAAATACATTAATGAAAGTACTTCCCATCACTTG
>NW_011627509.1:1385994-1432272 GCF_000204515.1 Acromyrmex echinatior | reverse complement strand
CATATCGCACAAAATGTATTTCTTAATTTCATTTTGTTTGTATTTCAAGTCTGTATGATTTTGACAACTGTCGTAACCGCTCGTTATATGCATCAATTCATGGATCACTCTCTGAAAATTTTTGCGTATTCTGCAAACCAAAGTATTGCAACTTCATTATCCACTGTACTTGACGTCGCACCGCTTAATGCATACATTTATGCGTAGACAAATATTTATTTAGATATCTTGTAACAGTTCTGTTAAAATAATCCTCTATATGTATTATTGATTAAAAATATATTATGAATTTAAATTTTACATTATATTAAAAATACATCCAAAAATATATTTAATACTATGAAATATTGTATTACATTATTTTAACATATATAAAAGTATGTTAACGATATACATATAATTAATCTAAATGTCTTTATTTCATTCTTCTTTAATCATATAATAGAATAATTGTACAAGAAAACGAATGAAGATGACTTTCTTATATCTACATACCCAGAACAGAATATTTATGTATGTTCATAATTGAAGGATGATTGATAAAATTAATCTCCTTATTCAGGGGAAAACGTTTTTTTCATCATATTTGTAATGTAAATTCTGGAATATGCCAATCAATAATACTTACTTTAGCTAAAATATACTTTAGTTAATAAAACTAATTATAATAAGATAACAACTTAATTATAATAAGATAAATTAATTAATTTTTTATCTGACTTATAATGTTTATTAAATATTTTTATAATGTTTATTATAATATTTATGATAAATCTTCGTAGTCTGTGCAAATCTATCTAAGATTATAAAAACATTTATGAAATATTTTGTAAATAAATTTTATAAATATTTTATATAAATAGTTTATAAATATTATGTGCTGTCTGGGATATATATCATTCGACATACAACAAATATTATATCAGGCTTGAAATGCAAAGCGCAGATACGATAAATATAAGATACGAACGCGTAAATATAAGATACTCCTATGAAACGAGATATTTTATGATCGACTTTTTCGCATCCATGAGGCTTCAAAACCTTTGCACTGCATCGTGCTTCCCAATCCTTCGTTGATAAACCTGATTCCTGATATCTTGACCTCATCGTCTGATATTTTTTCAAAACGCGATAAAAATAAACGCCGATATAAAAAATATGTTATAATGATTACACATTTTTGTAAAGTAATGAATAATCGACATGAAAATTATGAATTAGGAATGAATAACAGTTTTGAATAAAGCTAAGTCTCTAAAATAAAAAAAAAAATTCCTGATAGAAATTTGTATAGTTTAACTGAATCAGGCAGTTTTACTATCTAATATAAATCACTCAACGTTCGCAATGCTCGTGAGCATCATTTGTTCTTGTTTAACATTTGATAAACGACAAGGATGAAATGATCCCACGAGCGTTGTGAGCATTGAATGGAACGCAACCCAAGTTAATCGGAGTTAACGAGACCAGCCCATATTATTCTTAAATTAACAATTATGCAGAATTGTTTGAAAAATCATATTGATAAAATCAATATGAGTATATACTTATCTACTTAAACAGCACATAATATTTGTAAAATATTTACAAAGTATCAATTAAAATATCTTCTAAATATAATTTTGTGGTCTTAGACAGCTCATAAAGATTCATAATATTATGAAATATTTATCGTAAATATTGTGCTAAATGTTATGAAAATATTTAATAAAGTATTAATTATAATCTCGGTAAAAAAATTAATTAATCCAATTTTATTGCTAAAATAAGTATTATTGATTGGCATCATATTTCAATGCATTCGATATTGTTATGATTAAAGAAACGTTTCCCCCTGAATTTGAGGAAATTAATTTCATGATGCTTTAAAAACTCATCCTAAAACTGTAATATATCCACATGTAACATTACATGATACTCTATAAATGTACAGCTATGAGACATCTAAAGTGAAGTTCTTACATTACTTATTAAAATACATATTTATTATTTAGTTTTAAAACAAATATTCGAAAATTCATATTCACATCGATTCTTCATTAATCGAAAAAGTTTTTAGTTATTATTAATTTGCGATTTTCATTGCATGAGCCACTATTAATTGAGCAACGTATCCAGCGACTTCTCGAAGTCTTAATTTATATTCTGTAACTAAGTTCAGGAAACCAAGCGGTTGAATTAACAATCAGGACTATGTCGAATCGGAGTTTACCGGTAAGTTTATCAGAGATTTCATCCAATTCGAAAGTTTCGAATAATCAAGGAAATTGGATCGAAGTTGCAAAAAATAGGACGGTATGATTATTCGAATGAGAGGAGACTTCTCTAAGCTCGTTTAGTTCTATTCGAAGTAGCTTCAAATGTATTACAGAATAATATTTCATTGTTAGAATGCCCATTATAGGAGGTAGGTGCTAACCATCAGGATCATAGAGGATCCTTCGGGTACTCCCCATTCTGGAATCTCCATGAACAATCGATTTCCTTCTCTCAGTTCAATAAACCAGTCCTTTAGATACAGATCCCAAATTATGCCTTCCATAACTACAGAGGAGTTTAATGGAAATGGGATAATTATATTAATTTCTATTTTACTTCACACTTATTTTGTATTTTAATTAATTAACAAGCAATTGTTCGAAACATATATAGCTCTCTGTTGCTCTTTAAATTCATTACGTTATTCATCTCATTTTAATCATACTTTATATACCTTAGAAGTTACAATTAACTAGAAATTAACTTTTAGCTTATAGCTATAATTATACATATTTTAATTATCATAACATTTTTTATACATGTGAGCTATAATTATTATCACGCAATTTTTTTTGCAAACGATGGTCTTATTCTAAATATATCTTATTAGATGTTGATAGAATTATCGATAATAATTAAAATTGGCAGTTGAATGCAATTATAGAATATTAATAATTAAACCTGTAAAGTTCGAAACAAAATTAAAAGATCAGAGGACCAATTGTTCTATTCTGTAACTCCTAATGAGTGTCGATATCATTCCATGTTGTTGCACAGATATTTTTTTTTATATGATAAAAAAGCTGCGTAACAACATTGTCGTTAAAAGTTACAGAATAGGGCCCCAGGAAAGACAATTAATCGATACATCTCATTCGGTCTATTAACTTCGCTGCCATTATGAAGGCTGAATGCAATATTCCAGATTTTGCGAGCAGTCTTCTAGAGTCTGCGTGGAGAATCGATTCCCATTCAAAACGTTCCTTAGACCCTTGCGGGCATCTGGCGCGTTTGCATCCCTTACAAATTGTTATCCTAGCGTCTATGCCGCTGAAGGAAATTTGAGGAATGACCTGAGCTAGAATCGGGAGGTATGGGAGTAGGGTTCTCTCATAATCTCGCGGCCATTACCTTGTCCGCTTACCTCCGTACTCCGCTTTTCCTCTTGCACGATTCAATTACCGGCATAACGCATGGCGGTATCGCGTTGCAGTAAATTCTGTTAAAGCGAGTTACGTAAACAAACGGATGATGCTCACGGCGAACATCCCTTCTCGCTACACGGTGGATGCAAATGCGCGGTTATAAGAGTATAACGTTGCAAGCTTTCGCAATTACTACGATCCAAAACTGTGTATGTTAAAACCTCTTTAAAGGAATTCTCAAAATCCCGGTATTTAAGATCTTGCCGTAAGATATGAACATTCAGTATTAAAGACATTTAATGTATAAATTATGCAATATTATATTAATTGAAAGTTGTAATTGTATGCAATGTTCGACTCATCTAGAATTCCTATAGCATTGATTTATACATTCACAGTGCTATTAATTACGAATAAATGCTCAAAAACTTTATTTTATCATATTTATCACATATTTCAACTTATTGCAAATATAAGAACGAGTAATTAGCTATCTTTGTGAAAAAAAAGAGAAGAAAAAGAAATTACATAAATAAAGCCTTGCAATTTAAAATTACTAAATGCATCGAGTTGTAAATAGAATAATTTTTATTTTAACGATAAATATTTTTGAATTTTATTATTTAACATTGTCTGCAGACATATCAAGTAATTTAAGTTCAACATTCTAATTATTTCAAATAATTGAGCTTTTTTCTTGGATTTAATAGCAAATTCATTCTTTCGCAAATAGAGAACACAAACTTACTTAATCGTTTCGCTCTCCTCGCAATTCATCAACAATCTTTTCTGTCAGTAGAAAAAATGTAGAGTGATACACCCTCTCCAAGTTGAGAAGGTTCGTTTGCCTAAACACGTTTGGCTGTCATCACGAAAACTCGTGAATGAGGATTGAGGAACAAACAGGCAAACTTTCGGATAATTTGAGAGATTAGCCAAAGGCTTTTATCTCGACGACGATTCACCCTTCATTCTCCATATATGTATAATTTATTTCTTTTATTTTAGTCGGATCTTTACCAAATTTCCTATGATGGGTAATAGTAAAATATATATGAAAATAAGAATATTTAATTGAAATAAAAAATATGTAATACTTGTATATAAATATATATACTACTTAGATTACTATTACTTTGATAGTTCAGAATAGGTATAAAGATGTTAGCATTTGGATTTCATTTTTATTTAATTACTATTTTGGTTTTATTAGCTAAAAAAAATTACAAATGATTATTATTTTTTAAGAAGAAAAAGTAGGACCACTTGAGTTTTATTGTTTAAAAGTACACAATATTAATGTTTCAATGAAATGTATTTTCTGTTTATAATTGGAGCAATTTAAAGATTTCACATATTCTTTTTAATTATTATTATGATAGTTTGGAAAGTTAGTTTGAAATAGAAAGTCATTTTTTTCTTCAAAGAGCACACATACACTTGGCGCCTTTTTTTACTTTTTTGTAAAAATGAGAATTTTTATTATACCACAATTAAACTCGACTTAATCATCCAATTTAGATCTAGCTTAGTGAAAAAGAAAACCGCGAAGAAGAACATAATGCGCTGAATGCGTATTTCCTTTGACGATTCAATCAAATCCGTTATATTTATTATAATAAATAATGTAAAACGCGAAGGACAAGAGGTTTAGTCGTCACTCTTACACTTAAATCGTAATTTGGCGAAAATAACTTCCACGAAGTTAACAAGTTGAACGAGCTTTTATGTTTTTCGAGAGTTAAATCGAGATAGCATGAGTTGGTTTGACTTCCGGAAAGTTTTTCGCTCAGAGCGGTCGTCATGGCGGAAGCAAGAAAATAATGTGGAAACCGTCTCTGTGGTAGTCAAAGCGGAAAAATACAATGAAACACGGGAATATACCCGACTGCCTTCCGATGGGTAAAGCTTATTTCTCATTTAAACGTAGATCTCTTTGTATTTCATACATTCTTTCAATCGAATAAATTTACATCACATATACATTTTTTATCTATTTAACAAACTAATAATTTCTAATTATTTCAAAACGAAATAATAATTATAACAATTTAACAATTGTAGTATCTATCACTTATCTTAATTCAGGATTACTTTCTTCCCTAAATATATTTTGATCCTTAAAGTTTAAATACTTTGGACAATTTGTCCGAATCATTTGCAACTTTATTTACCGAGAATTTTACTCTTATATGAAATCATTTTCATGAGAAAAAGTTTGGTAGTTTGCAAAGGAAATAAAAACTATTGAACAAATTAAGCGGCTGTATATGAAATAGTGGCGCGTTCATTTTGTGATAAAATCTTCTGAAAGAAATATGCAACCTCGCTGCTTTAGAGTAGGTCCTTTATTGGCTCAATATTCGCGGCACTGAATTCATTGGATACGGCATTTGTTCTTTTTATTAACTCAAACTGGGCGCAACATGTAATAGGAAACATGTAATGCATTTACATTCTACGGTATTACTATGAAAACAGTTACTATTTTACGAGAACAAATCATCTAAATATAAATAACATATAAAAAACATACAAATAGAACGAGTCGATAAAAATCTGACTTGCAAAATTATAAAAAATTTTCAAAAAACTATTTCAAATTAAAAATTGGGCTTACTTTTCCTCTCTTACGATAAATATATTTTAATTTATGAAAATAAAAAAATTATTATCCTTTAGTCAAGATTAAAAAAAATATTTTTAAATTTAATGATTCTATCGTAGCTTTATAAATATAAACAATGAAATAATAAATATAACATTAAAATAATTAATAAATATTTTTCATAAATGTTCCTATCCTGTCTGAGTAGTTAATAGATAATACAACCATTAAGAATTGCAACAATTATTAGTTATACCTTTGAAGGAATTATTACAATATCAAAATTATTTTAATGCAACTGTTTTTATTAAAATTCATTCTCTTTCAGTTTGTTTATATTTCATAATCATTCTTCTTTTTTGCGGAAAATAATATTCATTCTTTGTTATCACTATGAATCAATAAGTCTATCAGAAATCTGAAACGAGCAACCGAAGAGACTGTGATGTGATCTTTACGGAATTTAATACTCGCGAATCGCGCACCAACTTTCAGCTGGGATAATACGCGGCTCGCTCGCAGGAGCATGATATGCGTGGATTTCAGGATAAATATATTTACAGAAGCGGAGAGCGTAAAAGAGAAATGCCGCGAAGAGGAATGGACAACGTGGGGTGGCTGATGCGGTTGGATACTGCCACCGCGCCCCTTTCGTGTTATGAGGTTGAGTATCCGTAACTCCGGCTGATTTACATTTACGATCACTCATTTCTGCCCCTGGACTCGTACTACAGCTTATTAACTCATTCGTCTCGGTCATGAATAATTTACAATCTTGACACATCGTTGGATACCATCCATTGCTGTTTCCGCGGGATGGTTATTTCCATTTGGATAAGGATTGACCTATTCTTTACAAAAAAGAAGTGATTGTTTAAACCTGAAACACAATTGAAAATCATAGACAATAAGAACAAATTTCTTATCAGAAACCACGATATTCTGGTACACAATTTCTGATAGGAAATCTAATATTCTCTGTTCCTGTGGTTTTCAATTATGCATCAGACTTTATAGAGTTACGTTGAGTTACATATAAGATCAGCTAGTGAAATTTGTGAAAAAATTTTCATAAATAAATAAATAAGAGTAAATAAAAATATGACGCTATTATTTATAATTTTAATGAACATATTTGAAAAAAGAATTCAACTATCTTAAAAAACTCCCACAATAAAACTCTGACAGTAAAATATTAAAAAAAATAATCATCTAAATTATACATACCTATATGTCCCTTTGATAAAATTATAATTTTTTACTTAACATGAATATCATAAAACATTTAGCACATTATTAAAATCTGATCAGCAGTAACAGCACACAATATTTTCTAAACAGCACACAATATTTTTGTGCTTACATAACATAATAGATTATAAATATATAATTATTATAAATATTACGAGAGAGAGAGAGAGAGATATTTATTGTTCACATTATAAAATATTATGAAAATATTGGGTCATCTAAAAAGTATCCGCGGTTTTTTGTCACTAGATGGTGTTGACCATCAATACCATACTTAATAAAATGTCATTACAATCCAAGTAAGTTACCATAATTATGATAAGTGTAAATAAATATTTTTGTAAAAGTTTTTTACTTAAATATGTTGTATAAAATATATATTTAGTCTATGTTTTAATATTTCGAATAAAGCTTATATAAAATACATTTCAAATATTTATATATTTCAAAAAATAAATAATAAATATTTATTATTATTTATCATATAAATATTTGCAATTTGTGGATGTAGCTTAGACACGCACCTTGTCCATTATGATTTTATCGACGTGTTACAAAAGAGAATGTGATATGTAGTTCCCGTATTTCGAAAATGGACATTGATGCGCTACCTGCACTAATCTACGGAGAGCTTTAGATACAGAGAGAAATCAGAGAGGACATGACGGCCTGTAACCCCAGAATATTTGCGGCTACGTTGTGGCTATTCCAGTGAAGCCGGTTCTACATTAATTACAAGCTGATCACAAATTTGTTGCGACAGCCAATGAAGCGTTAATTTCGAAATGCAAGCTTCAGATTGGCTGTCCGACTCACAAGTCATAAGCCGGTTTAATATAAACTCAAATGATATTTGGAACGTATAGATCGAAAGAGTAGAGACGTAATTGCGTACATTACGACAACTTGGATATCGATATTGCATTACTAGGTTAAAATACGAGGAACTAAAAAATCTACAATATAAGCATTTATCTGACGACGCGAGTAATTATCTAACGACAGCAGTAATCGATGTCAATCTCGCAATGAACATAAAGTGATGATTAATCTTACCGAGTACTAACCTACAATCTATCGCCGAGGTTTACAAAACGTTCGTATCCGCATGCAGAACGTCATGACATCAGAGAGAGAGAGAGAGAGAGAGAAAGAAAGAAAGAAAGAAAAAGGAAAATCGGAAAAAGAACTGACTCAAGCGCCGCAACTAACGCTTGCAACGCCACATGCTACCGCGCATCACTGCCCCCTGACAAAGTAGATGTAAACTACATAGTAAGGTCCACTTTTCTAAGGGTACATATTAACATACGTCCACTTTTCAAGGCTGCAAATGATAAATCAATATTTGGTTCGTATATAATGCAATATACTGATATAATATGTACAATATATGTGATTTAGGCGAGTCGCGACAACAAAAATCTCAGTCGGTCAATCCGCCATTGATCTCCGCCACCGTGTAGAAAGTACGCGGGAAAATGCTATTTTGTTCCACACGCCTAATCATTTTCATATTTCATAATGTCATAAATTCAAATTTACCTTGATGCACTCCAGTTTTCTGCATCGTATCGATCAGTACGAGATAAGAGCGGCTCTTGAGCAAAAAGTCCGCGCAAACTTTGACTTTGAAGAGGAGGAAGGAGGAGGGAGGGAGAGAGAGAGAGAGAGAGAGAGAGAGAGAGAAGAGAAGAGAAGAGAAGAGAAGAAAAAGGAACTGACGACCCGTCGTCAACGCGGAGCGGCGGGGACGGAACGCGATTGGTGACATTGGTGTCATTGGTGTCACTGGTGATGGCCGACGAGACGGGAGTTGGTCGCTCGATCTTGATCAATTGTGACTGATTGTGACGAGGTGGTTGAGGCGGTTTTATGATATGTTCCCAGTCACTCCCCGGCAAGTCCGGGTACGGTGACCGATGCGGTCTAATGCGGCCGGCGCGGCGACATCAGACGGTATTGACTCGGGGGCGAATCGGCGTCGCTCGACGTTCGCGAGGATGAGCGAGAGAAAGTTCACGCGCGGTCTAGGGAAACCCGGTATGGCGGCGCAGCTGCGGGAGACCGTATCCCAGGTCGTCCGCGAGAGTACAGTACAGGTGAGACGTCTACCTCGTCGTCTGCTTATCATCCGAATTCGAATACACACGCCTCATCAAAATATTACTCGAGATTTAGCGCGCCGAGCTATCCGTTATACTAATGAATCCGGGATGTAAACAATCGTCTCGGTAGATGTTCCTGAATATCCAAATTTTGTAATCTTTTCTGTCGTTCTACATAGAATTTTTTTTAATTTCGGAATTAAAGCTAAAGAAATGTTTCAAAATTTTCTACACTCGTGAAATTCTGTATTTTTTAAAATTCATGTGTTTTTTTTTGCAGAATAAACCACACTTAGTCGAACCTATTGACTTTGAGAATTTTGTGCTAAAGAATAAGACGCTGTTGCAAAATGATCCTCAGAGAGAATTGCTACTGTACCCCCAAGATGATATTTCTGTAAGTTTTCATTTTTGTACTGCTTATTTACAAGATGTTAAACCAAATTTAACCAAAATATGAATTTAAGACCTCAAAACAAAGTTTTCCTTTGGAAATTGTTCGCAAATACTTTGTTTAAAAGATTGACTTCTTTATTTACAAAACTGTAGGAATGAAAAATGTTGAAATATCTTTGTTTTATATTAAAGGTCAAAGGTTATCAATAGGCTTTTGTTAATACTTTAAACAGAGCTCTTTTCATTCATATAAACACATAATGTCAGTCAGTCACTTGTTTTCTCATTGATAGATATAATGCTTGTCTTAAGGCTGGAGATTGTGGAGATCATAATTTTGAATGAACATTTAATAATTACATTTTGATTATTGTAAAGCAATAAAGGAGATAAATCTAAATTATTTGGACATTATTCATTCCTATAGTTCTGTAACTTAAGAATTTTATTTGGAGATTCTAAATATATATTTTTAAGTTTAGCAGTTTAACTCTGTATATCAGCATATTTATACATAGATAAACGAACAAAGGAAGGATAGTAATAAGATATAAAACAAGATTTTTAAATACAATAAAGAATACAGTTAATGTTTTTAATTTAATTCTATATAAATAAAATAAAAATATATTTTGTTGAAAATTTTATTTTTTGAGATAACAAATAATTATAATCATTAAATATTAAATATTAAATAATTATTAAATGTATTTGTGATACATTAAATACATAATTATGATTGTTGTTGTTAAATATGTGTTTTCTAGCAAGTAGTTTTGCCAAGGAGATATCGCAGCGTGGTACCAACAGCACAACATATTACGGAATGTGAGGAAGGAGTGGAGAACCTTTTGACAAAGGAGTGTCTATCCAGTTATGTATCTAACTGGAATCTTGTACATTACAAATATGCAGCATATAGTGGGGCTTATCTCGAATTACCAAAGTACGTAACTTCAACGCTTAAAATTAATTAGATTTGTTGAAAGCCGTTCTCTTGTAAATTATTATTATTGCTATTTTATAAATTTCCAGAATATTGAAATCAGATGATCTGAAAGACGAAGTGTATGAAATTGATACCGAGGTGGATCAAGTAGACGAGGTAATGCCAACAAGATTTTAACAAGATTTATATGTGCAATTGTATTATAATAACAGTTTAGATTTTTAAAATTTAAGATCGGTATTCATAGTGCATTCTATTTCAAGACCAAGAATATTATGAATTAATTGGAGAGCCGCATCTCAAGTATGTCTTGAGATGCGGTTCTCCAATTAATTCATAATATTATACCTAAAACAGTCTTAAATATAAGAATATCAGCTTAAAATTGTTCAATATGATTTATATTACGTGTTCATATTTAGGGCTAAGTATGTTGTTTGTGAATCTTTTCATAGGATTTAACAAAAAACGATGGTATAACGAAAGAAGGTTACTTAATGAAAGGTCCTGAAATTGGTAGTACGGACAGAATGTTTGCTCATATTGGCTCGAAATCGTTCAAGAGACGTTTCTGTCATCTCAGACAGGAGGTTGACGGCACTTATATACTCGAATTTTTCAAAGATGAGAGAAAGGGCGAAGCGAAACTGACAATAGTGATGGACTTTTGTACGGAAGTTGTTAGAAATCCAAAGCGCGGGAGATTTTGCTTTGAATTACGGATGAGTGACACTCACAAGTCTTATACTTTGGCTGCTGATAACGAAGCCGATATGCAAGATTGGATATTGAAAGTCAGTTCTGTCTTACAACACTATAAACAACAAGAGGAAAAGCGTGCTGCATCGCTAGAAAGAACCTGTAATACACCTCCGCCGTCGCCGCAACCCATGCAGGTAGAATAATCATATTGCAAAATTATTCCAATCTTGTTATTGTCTTAATCTTTTAAGTGAAAATTCATCTGAAGATAGTTTTGTGATAAGATAAAAGATACATGTTGGATTGTGGACATATATATATATATTAAAATGGACTTCATATGTTTTCGACTTTAGGTTTATGGCACACTGAAAGGTCTCGAGCAGAGCATGAATCCGCAATTAATAAAATATTCTAGAGAGACTGACACTAGCATTGCTTTAGCAAGGAGAGAGAACAGAAAAAGACTGTTCAGCGTGTATCCTTATATACCACATGTTAAAACGCACATAGGACCATCTGCTGATAATGTGGATCCTTACAAGGAGCAGTTTGGTCACAGGATTCTCGTCAAGTGCGAAAGTCTTAAATTTAGATTGCAAGCACCTATCGACGAAAAGGAATCTCTTTGTCAAGTGGAACCTTATCATACAGTGTTGAGCCTTTTCGACGCGAGGAATGGCAGGAAACTCACGGAGAATTTTCATTTCGATGTTAATCATGAAATAGTACGAAATATGGCGAAGGAACTTAGTCCCACAGGAATTACAACAGAAACAGAGGATGTTACTCTTTCTGGGGAATTAAAAAACATTCCTTCCAATTGGATAAAATATCCGAAACAGGTATGATTATTATTTATATTACATTACATGAAATTTATATTACATTATATGAAAAAAAAATGAACGAGAATATGATTCTAAAGAAGTGATATGGACATGCAAAGGACCGAAAAATCATAATCCCGAAAACTGAAAACTAAGACAATATTCCGAAATGTCAAATTACCGCAGTTTTCAAAAAATATTTCCAAAAAACTTATACTTTTTTGGAACATTGCTGCACATTTTAAATTTCAGTAATTTGAGATTTCAAGACATTATCGCACGTCTTAAGAGGTGATTCGTGTTAAAAAGGTCAAAAAAATCGATTTTTTTCTTTATTACATTTTTTGCAAATATTTGGATTGTAGAGTACGTAAAAGAATTTTTGCGAATTTGCAAAGATTATAAAGATATAGTGCCTGGAATGTAAGTGCCTTTGTAACTCTGAGCGCGCTCCGCCCTGTGCTCAGGAGCAGGTAATAAAGCATTGTATAGGGATTATATTTCGACTCGGATTCGGGCGATCGTTATTTTTGAAAGTTGGAAGTACTAAATATTTCTGTTTTGAAAGTAGGATCGATTCTAACCTGTCAATAAAGGAGCATCTGCTTGTGTATCAGTATTGCTTCGAACATTGGCACGAGCGCACGCAAGCAAGTTCTTCGTATGTCGAATATGTATTTCGTATACTTTTACGCAGTAAAATGAATAGAAAAGGTTCGAGAAAACGAATTTGCAGACCGTCAGAAAAAAACATTCACGGGCAATCGATTTGCGGCTGAGAAGGATGTAGATTTTACGAGCACGTCGGCAAAAAAATTAAAGATCTTTCTCTCTCTCTCTTAAAATACTGATTTTTTTTGTTTCAAAAGAATTTAGTTACTGCATCTTAAATTTTTTTAATGTTTTTACTATCATTGCAACTTTTATAGCATGTAAACAGTGAGAAAGAAGGTGCCCTTTATGGTCCTGGAATAGCATTGATTGTAAATAATATTATTCGAGTGTTATCTCTACGTAACCAGTTAAAAAAACTTTAATCGCATTTTTCTTGAAACAGCTTTTTAATTGATGATGATTTCTCAAAATCTATTTGACCAATCGCGCCTAAATTTTGCACACATCTTTAGCACATACATAATTTTCGTCTGACTACAATAAAGTCAAAATGTTTATTTTTATTTATTTTACAGCACTTTAAAAATTCGAAAAATTCGAAAAATGGGAAAGTAATTTTCCAAATGGCGCCATTTTTTCTAATATTTTTTTATCATAGGTAAAACGATAGCCCAACTCATGTTTTAAGAATCTCTTCGATTTTTTTTTTTGTTTCAGATGAACAGAACAATCATGGTCACTATGTTTTTTTTACGATCTCAAAAACTTATATAGGGCTTATTTCTTGAAATATTACAATAAAAAAATTCTGAAAGATACTTGAAATACATACTAATATGTAGGAGAAACTTTGATTTGAATAGACCTTACGAATTTTTCAGAAAAAATTAGTGAAAATAGCCTAAAAATCAAGTTTCTAGACCCGAATCTTCTTTTAAATTTCACATATGGTAATTTAACATTTCAGGATATTGTCCCATTTATCAGATTTCGATTACATATTTATTACATATTGATCTCTAAAGCGTATATAAATCTGTTCAAGATAAAAACTTAAGTAATTACCTAAGTAATTTATTGTTATTTATTAGTAGAATAAGAAAAAATATACAAGAACGTGATTACTGTTGCAGGCCATATTCAACATTAGTAATCCTCATCCAGATATATTTCTCGTTGTAAGGATAGATAAGTTGCTTCAAGGAAACATATATCAGACCTCAGAGCCATATTTGAGAGCTACTAAGGATCCAAGATTGGGCTTGAAAGTGCACAAGCAAGTCCGAGCATGTTGCCAAAGGTAAAATTATAATGCCGATACTTTTTTGCATAGAATACGAGTGTAAATGTTTTTTTTTTTAGACTGGGAAACTATAGAATGCCATTTGCGTGGACTGCGAGGCCACTGTTTAGATTATATAGCAACGAACTAGATACATCTTCAGATTTCCCAGCGATATATAGGCAGGAGGGTAATAGAATAAAAGATGAGGAGCTGCTAAAACTTCTTTCTGAGTATAGAAAGTATGTATTAATAATAAATTAATGCAATTCAAAAATTTATGCAATATGGAGTACAACATGCATACATTATTAATTATTATATTAGCAAAATTTTACTCACAGGCCTGAGAAGCTTAGCAAATTGACTGTGATACCAGCCTGGCTAAAAATTAAAATAGAACCCATCACGGACATTCCTGAAAGTTCGTAATCGAATAATATATTGTCACAAAAATTTCATTTTTTTTTATTTATACAATAAATATCACTAATAATGTTCTCGAATATTTTAAAACTAAAGATACATTTATCTCGACTTTGGAAAAACAATGATTAAAGATGCAGTATTAGTGCAAGAACATATTTTAATTTAATTCTACATAATTTTTGCAATAAGTTAGACGATTTTTAATAATCATTCTCACATTAATGTGAAAAAAGAAATTATAGTCAATAGTTTCGAACGATTCCAGGTATACGATACATAAAATACGATTTCTAGATACATTGTCGACTTGCCTAGCGCCACTAAAGCCATTTCCAATACCACCAACGGTGGAGCCGACAATCGAGGTTGCCGAATTCGAGAGCACTTCTGAGAGGGATGTACATCCGTACACAACGTATATCAATCATGTGTATGTGTACCCACAGACACTCAACTTTGACAGTCAGAAGATGTTTACCCGAGCTAGGAACATAGCATGCATTGTGGAGCTCCGTGATGACGACAACGAAGACGCGAAACCTTTACGAGTAAGTAATATAAAGGTAATTCACTTAGATGTTGAAGAATTAAAATAGGCTTTATTTTCTTTCTACTATTCCTAATAGGTAATTTATGGAAGACCAGGTTCGCCGTTACTGTGCTTACGATCGTCGTGCGCAGTGTTACATCATAATGCAGTGCCTTCTTGGTACGAAGAAATCAAGATTAAGTTACCCACGAAACTGCATGCGAAACATCATATATTATTCTCCTTTTATCACATAAGTTGTGATATGAACAAAAAGAAAGAGAATGGCGTTGAAAACTGTGTCGGTTATGCATGGGCACCTTTACTGCACAAAGGAAGGTGAGGTGATAGACTAACGATTGAATAATTGATGAGAATTTAAATTGCTATCATATTTTGCAGTATCTTATAACATTTGAGTAGCAGAAAAAAAAATTTTTCAATTCATATATGTTACAGACTGAACGTGGATGTAGAATCGAATATCCAAGTATTGCCCGTAGCGACGCATTTGCCTTTGGGATATCTTTCTATACAACCCCTTGGATTAGGGAAAGGGGTAAGAGTAAGATCAATCATTAATTTTATAAATTAATAATATAGTTAAAAAGCTTGATATAAGAAAGGAGGGTAATTTTTATATATTTTTGCAGAACGCAGGACCGGATATTACTTGGATCGATTCTCAACGACCAATCTTCACGGTATCTTTTCAATTAATTTCGACAGTATTTACGCGGGACCTTCATCTGCATAATCTATTCGTTCACGCTGAACGTATTTTGGACACAAAACCTTCAACGACGCCCTCAGATTCAGAAACGTGTAAAATTCTGAAAGCAGCGCATGCAGTTCAACTAGTCACTGTTATCACGTTTCTTCCAACTATATTGAATCAACTCTTCGTGTTGCTAACATGCAATAGCAGTCAAGAGGTCGGATTGTACGTGATTAGAGTCTTGATACATTTTATTAACATGGTGCATGAAGCTGGACGTAAAGAAATTCTACAAGCATACATCAAGGTAGAATTTAGAATATGTGATAAATATCCAATTTCCAACTCTAGCTCTTGATTTCTTTAGAATTTTGAAAATTTAATTTATTTTTCGATTGGTCTGATTCTATTCTAGTTCTTTGATTTCAGTTTGTGTTTGTGCTTCCTCTACGAAATGGTAACATCACGGTTCACGAACAATTGGCGAAGCACTTGCCAATTTTGCTGCAACCGAGTAATACCGATTTTCTTGTGGTGAATAAGTTCATGCATCACTCAAGTTTCTTTTTTGAAATAATGATAAAAAGTATGGCGCAATATCTGCTGAGTACTGGCAGGATAAAGGTAAGTTTTTTTTAGTTCTTTGAGGATGCTTTAAGACTTTGAAACTAATAATGATTTATTAACATTGATTATAAGATTATTTATTGTTAAGATTATATACAATATAATTAAATATTAGTTTATTTTTCGGAGTGTTTTATCAAAATAAATTATCAATTTTGTTTCATAAAAATTAATTAAATAAGTAGTTTATTATACTTTTTCTCAGATGCATAGAAATGAACGATTTTCAAAAGATTATCACGAGAAGATCAAAATGTTATTAGACGTAATTATGCCATACTTAATGACCAAGTACCGAGAAATGCCAGTGGAGACACACGAATTGAACAAAAGTCTCGCACAATTTTTGAAGGTATATATTATAATATTCTGAAATTATAATATAATACAATGCATATATTTTTTTACCATTTTGATTTTAATTATCTTGACACAGCGATGTCTCACTTTCATGGATCGTGGCTTCGTGTTTCGTCTCATCAATTCTTATCTGGACAACTTTTCGCCTGGCGATCAACGCACGTTGCACGATTTCAAGTTCACCTTTTTACAAATTATCTGCTCTCATGAGCACTATGTATCTTTCAATTTGCCGATGATGCAATCGCGCTTTGTTTCTAGAGGTAAGTTCTTGTATCATCGATACATACGAGAATTACGATGAAAATTAACTAATTTATTGTAACTTAATTATTCACGTGCTCAAAAGATTCTGACAATGACACTGAGAATGAACCAGAATGTGAGGGTATGTTTATAATTATATTCAAATATGTGGGTTATACGTATGTTCTTGTTTATAGCAAATATCCATTATGTATTTTCTCTTTTAGCAATATTTAGCTAATGCTGATTATAATTTGTGGTTAGTTAAAATTAGTTATGCTTTTAGTCAGTAAAAAAAGCACCATTGATTCAAAGATTGAATCAGATCGACAAATATACACGTTATGTATTTTTATAGAATTCTACACTAAAAATTTTATATGTTTCTATTTGTCTACGTTTTATACGTATTTATAATATTATATTATTATTTCAGTTATATTACACACAATTAGACATAATATATATTAAAAATACTTATTTGATGACAGATCTAATGAATGAATATTGCCTTACGGAGGAATTTTGCAAACACCACTTCCTGGCTGGTCTTTTGATGCAAGAAGTCAAAACCTCTCTTAATGAAATTGTGCAGATCCGTAAGGTCGCCATTGGTACCTTACGAGATCTAATGGCAAAACATGAGTTGGACGATAGATATCAAAATAAAGTATGACTTTTTAATATTTCGTTTATGATTACAAGCGTTAGCGTGGTCTTTAAGGAATTGCATTGTTGAAAAAAATTAAAGATCTTGTTTCTTCTCATAATTTATACTAATCTATATGTACTTCATGTTTTAAATTTTAATTATTCAGGGTCAACTAAGCAGAATAGCATCGATTTATATACCGTGGCTCGGCATTGTATTGGAGAATTTGCATCGACTGCAGTCAGTAGAGGAGAATGAAATCAAGGTAGAAATCAAGCAGAACAGCACTAACAGAGTATCGACCAGTAGTTCGTTTCTAACAACGAAAGATACCATTGCTAGTTCCACATCTGCGAGTACACCTAAGTCCATTCACAGGTATACGTCGATGTATTAATAAAATGATATAATAATTTATAATTAATTGTAAGTCAAAGAAAAGTTTCGATGTTACACAGATTAACTCTTCACCTGGATACTCAATCGCCTATAAGATCGTCTATGCATCTACGGGATTCCGCTTACTTTGCCGCCATTGCGGGTCAAGGATTGGTAAATGGATATTCTTGCACTAGTGTTGAGTCCGATACATCGACGGTGTCTGGTGCATCCCAATCTAACATTTCCCAAGAGACTACCATTGTTAGAGAATTACCGGAAAATGGAATGAACGAGAGAAAGAGACATTCGCGTACTTTGAGCGTGACGCAGTCGTTGCCTAGATGCGATAAATTGCAGCCTTCCGAAGTAAAGGATATATTACTTTGTTTTCTATTCATTGTCAAGTATCTGGGTGATCATCAAGTGATTGCCTGGTGGCAACAATGCAATGATACAGAAATACTGAGTTTCTTTACAGTGATTGAGTAAGTGACAAGACTAATAGTATAAAAAATAATAAAAAATATTGTCTACTTTAAGCAAAATACGCTAATATTGGTTTATTCATTATTACTTATATTGATGCGTCTAGTACATTCATTCTTAAATTTTATGTGAACTTTGTTTTTGTCTATTTTTAGAATGAGTTTGCATCATTTTAAATATATCGGTAAGAGACAAATAGCCGCAAATATTGTGAATAATATTGGGAAACCTCGCACTGTCAAAGCAATGACTTTACCTGCCAGAATGGCCCCACCAGACTTTACCACTGAAAATCCCGCTACCAGCACATTGCAACCTCATAATACAGTTACTAGAGAGAATCTAATTGAAAATGATAGCGACAAAGTGTATCAAGCTCTATTGGAGGCAAACATGGCAACAGAAGTAGGCCTAATTGCGTTAGATTGCTTGGGTCTCTTCTGTATCCATTTTAAAGTAATTATAATTCTATCATAAAATTTTTGCCTCCTTAATTTTACATATAAATTGTATAAATGATCATCAATATATTTTGTTTTTTGTAGGATGTTCTCTTGGCAAATGAAGGCGACAATGCAATCATGCAAAAATTTTTTAACATTTATTTATCATTCCTTCAAGTTGGTCAGTCCGAAACTTTATTACGTCATGTTTTCGCTGGACTCCGAGCTTTCTTAAATAACTATTCTATCGCACTTTTTAAAGGTAATTTTTAATTCTTGAACTTCAAAAATTGAATTTTATTTATAAAGAACGAGAATAAATACATAATTGGTCGTTGATGATAGAAAGTATTTATGTATAATAATCATATATAAAACATGCACAAAGCTTGAACACATTTTTTTCCCTGTAGGCAATGCTATGCTTTGCGGACGCTTGTGTTATGAACTGTTGCGTTGCTGTAACAGCAAGCTGAGTTCCATACGACAGGAGTCTTGTGCTTTGCTATATTTGCTCATGCGAAGTAATTTTGAGTTTACTAGTCGGAAGGGATTAACTAGAGTGCATTTGCAGGTACAGTACTCTTGTTTAGAGCACAATTCCAAATTGAATTTATTTAATGTGATGTATTTATATAATTATATATATTATCATTATTTTTAACCGAATTATACAAACTTTAAAACACATCTTGTCGTATATTTGTTCTAGGTTATAATTTCAGTCTCTCAAATGCTGGGGAACGTAATTAGTTTGAACAATTCGCGATTTCAAGAATCGCTGTCCTTAATTAACAGTTACGCTTCCTCTGATAAAGTTATGAAAGGCACAGGTTTCCCAGTTGAAGTGAAGGATCTCAACAAAAGAATACGAACAGTTTTAATGGCAACCGCGCAAATGCGGGAGCATAATAACGATCCTGAGATGCTAGTCGATTTGCAACATAGTTTGGCCAACTCTTATGCCAGCACACCCGAATTGAGACATACCTGGTTAGAAACTATGGCTAGGAATCATGCCAGGGACGGTAACTTCTCGGAGGTACCTGCTTTTATTAATTATCGAGAAAAATATATATTTACATGTATATAAAAATATATTGCACGAGGCTCTTTCATACATTTTTCATTCTTAAGGCTGCTTGTTGTCAACTACATATCGCAGCACTAATGGCTGAATATCTGAAATTGAGGAAAGTTCATCTGTGGGGCGCAGAAGCTTTCGATCAAATTTCTGTGAACATATCAAAGGATGAACGCAATCTCAAACTCGATGCTGGTGAGATTTGTGTGTTTATTTTATTGCATTGTGTTTGTCATATCTATGTTTATTACGTTTTTATTGTGTCATGTTTGAGAACAAATGTTAGAGATGTTAATCTTGTTTCAGGCATTCAAGATATCCATTATAACGAAAGTTTACTTCTCGAACAATTAGAAGTTTGTGCCGACACGTTAGAGAAAGCCGAGCGTTTCGAATTGCTTGGGCATTTGTATCGCTTAATAGTTCCTATGTATGAAAAGAAGAGAAATTATGAAGCTTTAGCTAATTGCTACTCACATTTGGCACAAGCTTGTAATAAAATTGTGGAGGTAACGCGAAGTGGAAAAAGATTGCTCGGGAGGTTCTACAGAGTAGCATTCTTTGGCATGGTAAGATACATACATCATCGGCAGAGTATATATTTTTTGCAGAAATACTCTAATATAAAATTATAGTGCCTCGGTTTATAATTAAGAAATATACAAGATAAAATTGACATATGTATTAGGCATACTTTGAAGAGGAAAATTGTCAAGAATATATCTATAAGGAACCTAAAATAACATCATTATCTGAGATATCGGAACGTTTATTGCGTTTGTATAGCGAAAAGTTCGGATCTGAGAACGTTAAGATGATAATGGATTCTGTACCGGTTGACGTAAGTGAGTTGGATCCTAAGGTAGCGTATATTCAGGTAACGCATGTCACACCGTACTTTGAAAAGATCGAGTTAGAAGTACTACAGACAGAGTTTGAGCAGAATCACAACGTATCCTGCTTCATGTTCGAGACACCGTTTACTAAGGAGGGCAAAGCGAGAGGCAGTCCGGAGGAACAATGGAAACGTAGGACTATTCTCACAAGTACAGTCAAATATCAAATAATTTATTTGATTACACAGGTTTGCATGATTTTTGCAGTTTGGAAAAGAATAATAGTTTCCCATTTTTTTTAACACGCTGAATCCGAATCCGCAAGTAAAAATATTTTATCACATCAGTTTATTATTTATAATATTATAGGAAACGTATTTAATAGAATGAGTTTGTTTCAGGAAATCTACTACTCCTAATGTATACAAGGGCAAGTCAATAAGTTCTTAGAAAATCTGTCAGAGGGCACTCGCAGTGTCTGTGGGAATATGTGACTCGATTGATGAGTCAAATTCTCAAGACAAGCCCACGCTTATCGTGTGATGTGATATGAGGTGTAATGATCAACACTATTCTTGTAACTAATAATGATGAATTTTATTACTCGAGCTCGAATGAATATGCCCGCCATAATAATACAGGATGAACGCCATAATCTATCTAGCTTGTTATTTTTCAATGACGCTGCTTGAGTTGTGACGTTTTTTCCGTCCGCAACACACAAGGCATGGCCTGACCGAACAGTGCAGTCTAGCATCCTGAGTTCTCTCACATTTTGGGGGGACGCACCTGCGCTTTTTTCCGCGACGTTGTTTGCGTGCCTTATGCGTTCCGCGTCGCCGTTTTCGTTTTCCCTTTTCTGTGTATTCCCGTACTGAAAGTCACAGAGGCCGGCGACTCCCGCGATCTTGACAGAATGACGCTACCTCACCGGAGAGAAGAGAAAGAAGAACGATCAGGAATGGGAGTCAAGAGACGATCGCTACTGACGGACCCGCCGGGGCGCACGACACCTGATCCCAGGTCGCACGCAGGTGATATCATTCATTATTACGCTCTTTTTGTTGTCGCAAGGTATTTCCTATCGCACCCTCTTCCAGGCGCAAAGCGGACCGAGAGTTAGAACTGTGGCATGGTCACTCTATGCCCCAAGGACGGCGAGAGCCCCGAATAGGCCCCTCGAGGCCACGAGGCGGCCCGAAAAGGATCCCGCGGCCTCTCGAATTTCGCATATAGGCAACTCGCAACCTACAAAATCCCTAGGCTTTCTAGGCTTCACTACGCTAGTGAGATATTGAGAACGTAGTTCCCCACATGTCACATTATTACTTTTTGACAAGTAACATCTTTCAGCTGATACTGTCAAATTTTGAGCGGCATTCATCGCGTGGTTTCATTTCTGTAGACGATTAAAGCGAACAACCTTTGTATTTTTTGCAAAATGGGAAAAAAGTTTCGTGCAATGATCAAACGTCTACATATGAAAGATTTAACGCCGAAAGAAATCAAAGCCGAGTTGGATAATGTTCATAACACATCTGCACCAGCGTTTGCGACTGTATACAATTGGATGAATGAATTTAAACATGGTCGTACATCCACATGTGATGCATCCTCGTTCGGGATGTCCAATTGAAGCTGCTATACCAGAAATCATCGATAAAGTCCACGATATAGTTTTGACTGATCGATGAGTGAAAGTGTGCGAGCTTGTTGAGGCCACAGGCATATCACATGGCACAGTAATTTCAATTTTGCACGAACAATTGAGTATGAAAAAGCTATCGGCAAGATGAGTGCCGCGTTTGCTCACTGTGGACCGTAAGCGCGACCGTGACGATTTCAAAACAATGCAATTACTACGCAGCCTTATTGAGTCGTTTCAACAACATTTAAAAAAAAGCATGTACAAAGATTCGATAAAAATGACATCGTTTGTTACACCTTTGGATCAATACGAATTTCTTAAAATGCCTTTTGGACTGAAAGGGATATCTTTAAAATTTCAAACTTTGTAACGGAAATTTTCCGCGATTTAATAGAATCAGGAGATATTGTAATTTATCTAGACGACTTTCTTATTGCTACTTCTATGAAGAGCAATGAAACGGTTTCATGTCTATTTACATGGAATAAAATTTAAGACTGTTACCGATTGTTAAGCATTAGCTTAAACTATAAATAAAAAAGATATGAATTTACGGATTGCTCGGTAAGTCCTAGAAATGCAGGCCTACAATTATACTCTCGAACAGAGGCGAAGATGCCAGATGCGCTAAATAGAAACATATGAATGTGCTTACGATAGAAGATAATTCTTTTGATCGAAATTCAGCTATAAATTAAGATGCTGATGAACATATCGTAAAATTGCATAAAGAGCTAGAAAAAAAAGAAATGTGTTGATACGAAATACGAGATGGACTAGTACAGAAAAATCAAGGATCGCGTTCAATTTTATGTTCCCTCTGCAATGAAAAACCATGTAATGTATAAGTACCATGATGAGTTTAGTTATGTGAACCTCGCCAAAGTTTTAAAAAATATACGACGAAGCTATTGGTTTCCCCATATGAGGACGAAGGTACAGGGTGGGCCATCTATTGGTACGTTTTTGAATTTCGTCGTATGGCAACACCGAACGAGCTACAGACCCGAAATTTTGACAGTTTATTAGTCATACCGTCCGCGGCACGAAACAACATGTTTTCTCTTGAAGAGCGTTTTGAAATTTTAAAAACTTATTTTCAAAGTCAGTGCTGTGTCGCCGAAACTGTACGAATTTTGAAAAGAAATATGGGTCGTGATAGAGCACCCACCGAAGGAGCTATACGCAAATTGGTGAGGAAAGTTCGTGAGAAAGGGATGTTAGTGGATGACATTATATTACGACTGTTTTGAGTGAAATTGGCGCCGAGGTAGTCCAAAATGTCATTAATAATTGGAGTGACCGAATGGCATACTGTAAGGCCAGTAGAGGGAGCCACATGAACGAAATCGTTTTTCATTCTTGACGCGGATACTTTTAGCTTCACAACAAAAAAAAAATTAATAAAAAATATCAATGTATGCTCATTTGATCGCATTTTTAAAAACGTACCAATAGATGGCCCACCCTGTAGAAAGACATATTAAAAATTGTTTAAATTGTGTAGCCTTTTCCGCTATGTCAGGCAAAGCAGAAGGATTTATTCATAATATTGCTAAGAGAGATAAACCTTTTATAAACCTACATATAGACATTTAAGTCCGATAATGAAAAGTAATACGGTAAAATACAAATACGTTTTGGTAATTATAGACGATTTATCAAGTTTATAAAATTGTACGCGACCAAATCGACTGGAAGAAGTCATTGACAATGTACGAAATTATTTCATTACTTATCGACTAATTCGGATTATCTCGTGGAAGTTGTTTTACTTCAGATGTTTGCCGATTTTTTAAAGGAACATAATATAATCCTATGTCAAAGTAGCTACTGTTTCTCCTCAAGCTAATTGAAACGCACGTTATTTCTAGCGAGAATATAAAACAGCAGCAAGGTACATGTAAACGATATGCTGATAAAAAACGGGAAGCCGCACACGTATAAAGAAGGCGATCACGTTATAATACGAAATTTTGTGAACGTATATAACGAAGTTGGTTCCGAAATTTAAGAGACCTTACATAGTTAGAAGATTTTACGGAACGACCATTATGTTATTATAATATAGACGGCTTTCAAGTTTCACATATCCCATATCAAGGCGTCTAATATGCGACCTTGGAATTTAGAAACGAAATCGTCTCTTAATTGAGACGATTGTCATGATGGTCGAATTGTAGGAAACGTATTTAATAGAATGAGTGATTGTCTCAGGAAATCTACTGCGCCTATAGTATATATTTAGGTGATATGTAAACTTGCTGCGAAGATATAATTGTATAGTTGTTTTTTTTTTCGAGCTTGAACGGTTTTTGTTCGAGAGGTTGATGTTCGGTTATTCTATGGAAGGAGGACGATTATGATTTACGATTTAAGATAAGATGTTAAGATAAAAGATTGTAATTTCGTCTTGAAGTTCTTAAATAAACATTAAACACGGAAACGCCTCAAGGTGTGAATCTGAGTTTTTTTAGAGCAACAATATTTTGTCTGAAACTGTGAGACAATCGTTTTATTATACTTGACACTGTATATAACTAGAGGTTCGACACTGGCTGTAAAAGATTCGATATTTTTATATCAAAGTACAATGTCTAATTATATTAATTTTAGCATTTTTCAAAATATCTCGCACATCAAGTTTGTCAGCTACGAATTTTCAAAGCCAAAAACGCATTTTTCAGATGTTTCAACCTCATTTTTTTCAAAAGTTTGACGTAATAGAACAATTTTACTCGTGGATTCGGATTCAGCATCAAAAATTATAAAAAAATTACTTTTCTTTTCCAAATAGCACAAAAAATTGAATTTTGTAGACCTATGTTATCTGAGATTTTGTTTTATTGAGAGAGGCATGAAAATTTATGCTTGTTATTTTCATAGCACAATATGCTTTTCCATATGTGAAAAAGCGCATCGGAATTGCCGAGAAACGAATTGTGGAGCTCAGCCCTATCGAGGTCGCTTTGGATGAGATGAGGCAACGTGTTCAAGAATTGGAAGATGTGGCTTTGATTGGACCGACGGACGTAAAGAAACTGCAATTACGTCTCCAAGGTAGCATTTGCGTAACAGTGAACGCCGGTCCTTTAGCCTATGCCTCTGCATTTCTGGATCCCGCGCTATCTCCGCAATATCCTGATGATAAAGTAGAAGAGTTGAAAGATGTCTTTAGGTATATTTTATCATTTTATAATTAATTATTTCTTTAGTAATTTCTTATATGCATGATATTGTAGTCACTAACAGAGTTTTTTTTTTGCGATTTCAGGGAATTTGTCAAGATATGTTACACAGCATTACAAATTAATAGTAAACTAATCACACCGGACCAACATGAATATCAAGAAGTGCTGCGTGAAAATTATCAAAAATTGTGTCAGAGTTTGTCATCTTTGTTTGGGGAACCAATATGGTTAGACGAGCAAGTAGGAAGTTTCAAACGCAACAGCGCTGCTCTCTTTAGCACTATCAGCGGTGCTAACAGTCACACCAGTACAGCCTAAGTCAATAATCTTAGAATATTCATCCTACAGACCTCAGATTTATTTACAATTTTTTAGCATAATATAAGATTCTAATATAAGATTCTTACATATACATAAGTTTACGAAATATTTATACTATAAATATTGATGCTTTATATTTTTATTCTTTTCATTGACGTGTCATTTATCGATCTATGATCAAGTATTTGTATCAATTTTGTAACTGGCCTACTGAAGAGGATTCTGATCACTGCCAGATCTTTTAGACGAGGTATTTATGAATGTCTAGAAAAATCCGGATTGTAGGGAATACGATTGTAAGAATAAGTTATAGTCAATTTGTAATTATACAAAATTTTCGAAAAAGCTAATGCGAGAACTGTTTTTACTTATTAAACTTGCAATGTTAATGTTATAATTTGACA
Source organism: Acromyrmex echinatior (assembly GCF_000204515.1). The sequence continues at coordinate 1,405,769 of NW_011627509.1, read as the reverse complement.
AGTTGCAATTCAGCTAGTAGAATAATTTCATATATCGGGGCATTTATATAATCTATGACGAGTATATATATATATATATATATATTAGGTGTTGGAATTAATTCGTAGCGTTTTTTAATGAAAGAATGTTATTTATTTCACATGAGCATTAAAAAATACATTAATGAAAGTACTTCCCATCACTTGTAAAACGCTACGAATTAATTCCAACACCTAATATATATATAAATGTACTGGTACACTTCAGTGTACACCTCAGTTCTTTCACTATGTATAATGTTAGTTCATAAGGCACTTATATTCGATGTCCATATATCAACTTTAGAATGATTTTTATCCTCATTCTTTTATCCTTAGGAAAAAAGAACTATAATCTAAGAAGAAGATCCGCTTATAATACTTGAAAAATTGACACAATAAGATTAATGTTTCAATTAAATTTTTTTTATCACATTCTATTGACATTATCTTATTTAATGTTATTTATATAACATCTAACAAACAGGCGGACTTTAATTATCATTTATCATTTATCTTATCATTAACATAATAAATTTGAATTTAATTTGTAAGCACTGAATGTACGGATAAACTTTATTACCTAATGTGATTATAATATGTATAGATGATTTCTTAAATATGTATTTAGACACTGTAAAAATTGATATTTATACATATATATTACACTTTAATTTTTTGCGTGCGTATAAGTGCTATATGTGTAGTCGGCTGTTTTAGAAATAATCGAAATAATGGAAAGTATTAGGTCTTTTAACGCTATAGATTGTCGACTATTTTTTATCCAGCAGTTATATAAACGTTACGTATGTGCTTGCGCACTATATAGTAGTACAAAAATAAATTCGTACAGATTGAGTTTCTATGCCAATTATTGAAACTTACAGAGAATTAAATGAAAATTTGTTTATATTTTAGAGGGGTTGATAAGGTTCAAAGGGATGCTGGAGTGACCGCCGAACTTGATCGATATTGATAGTACAGATTTTTTAAATTCTGAATAAAAAAAAGTCGATAATAGTGACATGTTTGGTTCATTTTTTACATTCTCACTCAAACACATACATTTATCCTTATCTAACATATTGCAACGCCATCTCTTGCAAGATCGAACACCTATTGCTAGATACAATTACTTTGTTTATCGAACCTAAGTTTTTAACTTTTTTTCCGATTTTAGTATAAAGTCCACCTTCCAATTTTGCGTTTACTTTAATCCTGTAAAAGAATTTTTGATTTTTCCATTCAGTAAATTCGAAAATTTATATCGATCTGCAATGTTCCAACAATTTGGTCACTTTAGCATCAATCAGAGAGGTGTGTTACCATCTCAATATGTTATTTAAGATGATCTTAAAATAAGACCGGTTTATGAATGCCGCCCATAAATATTTATAAATTGTGAGAGAGAAGAAGAGGCGCGCAGTGTAAAAGGGGAAGAAGAGAAAAGAAAAGCGAAAAAGTATGTATAAATTATGTATGTGTAAATTCATTAATTATATAAACAGCGAAAAATCGATGCGAATATTATAATATATGCGAATATGAGTAACAGCTTTAAGAATAAATATTACTAATATACATAGTAAATACATAGAAATTTTTGAATATATTTCAAAAGTATTGGTTTAAATATTCTTTTTTTTCATAATTGGACATGCACAAACGCAAAAGTTCTAAAAAAAAGTTTGTTTAATTGTAATATCTAACGCTGTGTTTTTAATCAATATTTGCGAGATTTTTTTTACTATACCGCGAAAATTTATGTAGAATTTATGGCAATCTATTTTAAATGAAAAACTAAAGTTTGAAAGTATAAGTATAATGTATGTTATTATATATTATGAAAGATGTATAAATATTATATATACTACGAGTCCTTTAATTATCATAATTACCTTACAATTCTGTAATATTAATACAAATATTAAAATACACTTGCGATCGCACATTAAAATTAAAAGCGTCAGAATTTGTTTTAGATTGATCTTTAAAAATATCTCAAATTTTTAAGGAAATTAAGATTTTTAGAGCAAATCCACTTTCCCATTAAATTGGATAAATTCTGCCGAAAAACACGACTTAGTTCGAAATAGATAGAAAGTCCTGTTTGCCGAAAAAACAGAAATCGAAATTTTTCGATTAAACCTCATTCAGTTCCCTTAAAATCGGATATATATACGCATTATATATTGGTTCGAAAAAGTCGAAGTGATTTTTTATCGGGAAAAGGAAATCGAGATATTTCGAACAAACGCACATTTTCATAAAAATTTTAGTAATAAAATGCCGAATATGTCAAAAAAAAGTTGCATTTGCTGAAAAAGAGTACTCGGATTTTTCGAGCAACCCACCTTTTCATTAAAAATCAGATAAATTCCTACTTAAAGTATAGAATTTCTTCGAAAAACGCCGAAACAGACTTTTAGGCAGAAAAATATGTTAAACTTAAAATCGGACAGTTTTTAATAAATTAGTTTTATTTATAATAAATTTTTATATATTCCGAAAAATTTTGATTAAAAAATCCGAATTTGTTCAATTTTATCTGGAATATTTAATTTTGGAAAAATTTTTTTGCCGGAATTCCCATACATCGGCATTCTCACGATTATAATTAGATTTCTGCGATTGAATTATCCATATTAGACATCTATCATGGAACAAATCGGAATTATTCCATTTTCATCAGAAAACATAATAGAATTCCAATCGGAATCCTTTCCAACTTGTTCCATGATAGATGCCCAGAAAAATTTAGTCGCAGTAACTTGACTATCGAGCTATTATTATGGCAAGTTCACTATATAAGACAGTGATAAAACTTGTTATAGGAAAGATACAGGAACAGCTATATTCACTTAATTCGCGTCACACGGTCATCCATAATAACAGTCATCTGATTCAATAAAAAAAAGTATTGAAGTTCTATAAAAATAATTCAGGCCTGTTAGGTTATTTATAATGTTAGTTATAATAAAAATTCATTTAAATGTTTATGTTTAATTCATCCAATATCCCTGCAAAAATTCAAATAATTACAACACTGCTGACTACAATATTTATTTGTTCGAATATTTCACACGAGCGCTAAGTAGTTTATATTATTATATTATCATATTCAATATAATAAAACATAACAATAGTATATATAGTGTATAGAAACAAGATACAATAAAAATAAAAAAATTGATACATAAAAGAAATTTGTATATTTTCATTCTTAATATCGCAATCTGATATCAATTTTTTATTTTCGTGGTTCAATAATAAAGTGCACACCACTTTTCGCTGTGAGAATAAAACTATTTTCGCTGAAGATAAGTGGGATCGGAGTCTGGGAGTGAAGCTTAAATATATATCTCGACAAAAGACTCACGAGTCCAACCTTTGTTTGCGTATAGCCAAATCGTGAACCTGAAAATTAATAATACATGACATGCGAAATATTTTTGTATTTTTCGTATAGCTATTTTAATGATTTTACAAAGCTTTCCTCAAATTCAACCTTTTAGAATATATTTATTAATTTTTTTAATATATGAAAACAGCAGAAGTTATGCAAAATTAAATCAATAATTTAATAAAATATCTTTATAAACATTTTCGCAAGAGAGAGGAAGAAAAATAGGGAGGGAGAGAGAGAGGGAGAGAGAGAGAGAGAGAGAGAGAGGGAGGGAGGGAGGGAGGGAGAAGAAGGGAGAGAGAAGACATATTATTTACAATTGAATGTCCTTAGGGCGCCCACGAAATGTTTCTGTACTATTAAGGATGCTATTAGGATATATAGTAGCAGTCATTATTAATAAAACATCATTTTTAAGCATACGCAATTTCAAAAATAACAAGATGATTTTATCAATTTTAGTGTAATAAATTAGATGCAGTATTAATGGATTAATACATACCAATACAGTTTCGTGGGCCTTCTCCGAATGGCAAATAAGTATAAGCATGCCTTTCTTCTATTTTATCTGCGTTGAATCTTTCAGGGTCAAATTTATCTGGATTCGGATATATCGACGGATCTCGATGTAAGCCTAATACTGGTATAGTTACTGATGTTCCTTCTGGCACATGAATATTTGTCGGTAATGTTATTTCTTTGGTACAAATGCGATTCAAAACAGGTACAGGTGGATATTTTCTCATAGTTTCTGCAGTACATAAAAGAAAAGTATAAAGATACTTTCCCAAAATGTAAGTAATATACATGAACATGCATTCAAATAGTACATAAATAACGAGATTTTTTTCTATAATAAATTTTTTTCTTCTGTGAAAAATTTTATTGCACAAAAATAGAAAATTGTGTCTCATAATAATTGAAATTAACATAATGCAACGAGGATGTTTCAAATAAGAGCGATGATCTCGTAATTGACAGATTGCGAGTTCAAATCCCGTATCTTGTATATACGAAAAATTTGGTAATCCGTACTAACTAATAGAAATCACAAAAAAACTTTTTAGATCTAGGTGATTTTTTTACTAGAGACATATAAAGATATAGTTCGCTATCCCGTCGCGAAAAGTAGATGATTTTACTATTAATGGCTATTCTAGAAATTTTATCACTGGTCAGTGATAAAATCTTCAGTAGTAAGATATTGCCATTGGTAAAATTCCATTGAAAGCACCACTGGATTGTATAAATGAGTAATTTTCAATGTGAATGATTCCTATTGACAATAATCCAATGACAAAATATTATACACTAACCGAATGATATTCCTATTGATGCGTATTCAATAGTAACTAAATATATCATTAATCGAATGATATTCCTATTTGACTGCATTCAATGACAAAATATTTTACCACTGATCGAATAATTTTCTTATTGAACGCTTCAAGTAGTAAAATCATTCAATAATGATAATGCCGTTGAATCCGTATAATTTTATCATTAGTTCGAATGATTTTACTGATCTGAATGATAATACCATTGACACTTTCGCGACGGGATAGCTATCCTCTCATTATACACTGAAAAAAAAGATGTATCAACAATCTTATCTTAACTGAAAACAATTTTGTTAATTCAATAACTCCATAAAATAAATATATCAGAAAGTTTGCGGGTTATCGCCGTGTTTTTATCCATTGTTAATTATTTCGTAAAATGTTGACAAAGCCTTTTAAAATCTTTGAAGATATATGTGTAAATATCCGTGAAAGCTTAAAAAGTGTTATCAATGAAACAAATACTTATGTTTTTGTTTTAGTAAAATTTTATTTATTTCATTAATATTGTTGTTAAATTAATAAGATTATTTATAGTTAAAATAATGCTATTGAAATAACATCACTTTTTTTCAGTGTACTATCCGAGTCAGAAATGATAATGAGATCAACGTCGATTCGAGATCAATTTGATGATTTCGACAATAATCGACGTTGATTCGACGACAATTTGATAATTTTGACGTTGAATTGACCTCAATTTAATTGTCATTTTAGTGCGATAATATATATACTTGCCATTTACTACTTTATGGAGGTATGTCATTTCATTCATAGCGTCGTAGCTCAGTTCACCATGTTTTTCTAATATTTCGTCGATTTCCTTGCGAACTTTGTCTTGAATATCTTGATGTTGAGCTAATTCATACAGAGCATACGTTGCCGTTGTTGAGGAGGTTTCGAAGCCAGCTACGAAGAAGACGTAACTTTGCGCAGTCGCTTCTGTCATGGTAAGTTTATTCACAGTTGCTGCAAGTAAAAAAACCACATATTTAGTTATGATATAATTTTAAACAAAAGCACATTTTAAGAAAAAAATTTAATTATTTGATTCATAATGAATGCAAAGAGAAATAATTTATATTTATAACACATTGTGGAGAAGTTTATTAATATAAGAATAAATATAAATTATATATATTACATGATACGTTGGTAATCTTCTTATCATCATCAGGATCAACATAATTCCTCTTCATTAGTTGTAAAAGCAGATTTACAAAGTCATATCTAACGATATTATGAGATTGTCTATATTCTACAGTCTCTCGAAACATATTCATATAGAAACTGATGACGTTTCGGTCCGTGAAGGGGATGGAAAAAAAATCCATAATTTTCGGTGCAAACATAGATAAGGCAATCCAAATTGGATTTATCTCTAAAATCTTTTTTTGATAGCCTCTGTACTGGTTATTGGGATCCTCAATGCAATCAGATTCGATACCAAAAGCTGTTGACATGATCACGTCCGTTGTATACCTATTGATAGAATTGATAAACAGTTTTTAATTAATATTATTAAATTTTATCGAAATTACGAAATTATGAAATTTTATACCAAGTTGAAGACAAACAAAAATAAATTCTTATGAATAAAGAAACATTGATTTTCCCATTTTAACACATAGTTGTGTTTTTGCAAAAAATATAATATTCAAACAAAGATTCAGAAATAATAGTTATAAGAGAGTGGAAAGATCAAACAGAGTTCTAAGATTTAAATAGAAAACCGCCAAGGAATAACACTAGATATAATACAAAAAATTTTTTATTAAATAATTTAATTTACATCAAAGAATATCATTTTCAACTTTTGTTTGATCTTCAATTCTGACACATAACAAAATGAAATTTTTAATCCAAAATATTCTACACAACAAATAAGAATGGGACAACAATTAAATAATTGTAATAAGATGTCAAGTATTAACAACTTATAGTATAGAAAATAAGTAAAAAATTGAACAATGTACGATTATTTAAACGAAGATAATAAATTCATCGATCAGAGTAAAAATTTGTTAAATCCATAGGAAAAAATGTCCGTTAAAATCAAATATTAAAAACTTCAACATTAAATAGGTTCACACAAGAAAAGTAAATCATCTATAAAAATATGAGTAAATGTGTAGCATATTATTAATGGTCATGAATTCAATATCACAACTTACTGAAAAGAGCATAACAGAATAATCATGTAAAATTTGTTCCTTAATCGAGCTCAAATTGGTATCATTAATTCTTTGAGATATAAAACTTCTCCAAATATTAGTTTTTGTATTATGAAGACGGAAAGTGAGATTTCTCAAAAAAAACTGGACCGATTTTAATGAAAAAAATATATACTGTAAACATCGTTTAGATGAGTTTAAGAAAATTTTGTGATAAAAAGAATTGAAAAAGTTTTCGAATTTTTTATGAACTTTTTTGTAATACAAATGTGTTTAAAAAATAACCGAACTTTTTGAATTACGCGACAACGGAGCGTCCTAGCGACGTGTGGTTGGCAACAATTGTTATAATCTTCCGACTTCCGAGTAACCGACTTTTTTCAGATTGTTTACATCTCGTTTAGTTTCAGAGTTATTGCTATTTTAGTGCGAGTTTTAGTGTTTGTAGTGAGTTTTAGTGTTCGTAGCGATTTTCGCGATGTCCGATTTACGGGAGTAACAATTCAATGTAAAATTTTTGTATTTCAATGGAGTTGTGCATTTTGAATTTTTGCCTCAAGATCAAACAATCAACCATCAGTACTACGAAGGCAAGACTTTGAAAAGGTTGCGCGAAAAAATTCGCAAAGAGACCACAATTGTGAGACAACTCAAGAAGTATAGTTAGAAGTTTTTTATTGCTGCACTCTGATTGCTGAACCAGTGTAATAAGTTGAAATGAAACAAATGTATATTTGTTTTGCTTCAACTTATTGCACTGTGTACTAGTCCAGAAAGTGCAGCAATAAAAAATAGACCTATGATTCTTTCACCATGACAATGCGCTTGTCAATTTGCCAGTTTTGTGCCATAAATCAGATAATTGTTCCTCCTCCAGCCTACTCCCCAGACCTTACTGCCTGCGACTTTTTTTGTTCTCAAAATTAAAATCAGTGTTGAAAGGACGCCATTTCGATACCATTGATGAATACCATTAAGAAGAATTTGTCACTAATATTGAAGGATATTCCAAAAGAAGCTTTTCTGGACTGCACGGTAAAGTGGAAACACCGCTGGAACAAGTGTGAATAGAGGAGAGGAGGAAACTACTTTGAAGGAAACAAAGATCAATAAGCTATATGTTTAATAATAAAAATTAAAAAAAAAGTTTGATTATTTTTTTGAACAGGCCGTATATAACTTTTATCCTAAATTTTTATCGTTTTTTTTATCTAGCCGCTTTTGCATGGTATTATAAGTAGATTAAATTAATTAATAAAATTACATTCTGTATACGCCAAAAGGACAAAACACTTTTTCTTAATTTAGATATGTTGTTTATCTACTTATCATATAATTCTAATTTTATTTTCTATTAGGCTAACACTTTTAACATTAAAATGAAGGAGATTCTACTTTTGTTGTTAAAAAAATTTATTTATTTTAATAACAATTTCTTTAAAATTAATTTACCTTGCAAGCATCTCTTTCATCTCAATGGAATCTTTCGTTTGTGCTTTTTCCTTTAAATACTTTGCAAGTTTTTCGCTATATTCTTTCATAATTGGAAACATCTGTTTTATTTTTCCTGAAGTAAAAGTTGGTGTCAATTTGACACGTAAATTTCGCCATTTTTTTCCGGGCATAAGAAACAAATGGCCGGACAATGGATCAACTTTTTCGTTGAAGTACATTCCACGATCATGGAAACTTCCGAATTCCTTTGTCAATACCGTTCGAATAAGATCGGGATCAGCGATTACCAAATTTGGTTTAAATAACGTATACATTCCAAAAGCGCGATGATCTTTATATTTCATATAAGCATTTTGGAAGAGTTCGCCTGTTGAAAACAAAATTATTTTTTAATTAATTTCATATTTCAAGTAGAAATAAATAACATAAATTATAAAATTTATTAAAATAAAAATAAATGTGTAATAATTACTTAAAGATCAATATAATAATTGTAAATTGTAACAATTACAATATTAGAAAGTATAAAATATAATTAATGAAAATTTATTATATATAAGTATTTGTGTTTCCCGGAATTAATTTTTAATGCCGAAATAGATAATTCTATATCTTTATTTAACAAGGTTTCTTTCAAAGTATTTTTTTGGACAGCTACACATATTTGTCAACATATGTAAAGCGTTTGGAATCATTCCTGAAAATCATTTATAATTTTTTGTGCTTTTACTGCATTTTTAGTGATTTTCTTTGTGTGCTTACGAATCGTTGCCGCTCTAGAGGCTTCTTCTAAGCGCAAAAACAGATAAAAGATCAGACGATCTGAAAAATATGGCAAATATGTGTGTGTGCTACACAGCCATGATGTTATGCTTGGCAAGGTACTGCTTAACTCTTTCATGCCTGGTAGTTATACATATATTATATAATATGCCAAACTTTCAATCAGGCACAACATCTTAGAGAATAATGAATTTACGATTATTCTGTAAATATATTATAAATATCTTCTTTATTTTAAACGTTTCAACTTATCTTGAAAAATCTTGAGAAATCTTTCTCAGCTATATAAATATACATCGAAATAGATATGCTCATGCACATAAAGATTGTATCACAAATTACCAGAGATGAAGTGATATTAAATCTGAAGATGCAAAAAAACTAGAATGAAAAAATACAAAACACTAAAAAATCGAGTGACTCACTTTAGTAGATAAAGAATGTATCAAGGAGCTTTAATACATAATTATTCACAGAATTATATTTGTATAAAAAGTAAGAACAAGAAATCAGATATAAAGATCGACAGTGTCTGTATTACGTCTGTACGTTAGATATTTATTCGATTATATATATACATGCAAGAAAATAATTTAAATAAGTGAACTGAAAAATGGAGAATTGCTTTATGCTTATGTATCTATGCTAAATAATTTTATTCTGGTTAATTTTCATAATAATCACTTTATATTCGTTTAAATATTCTTATGTGTTACATAATATGTAATAAATATTCTTGATAATACATTATAATCTCAATACTTAATAAGAATATTTACTATATGACTCTTTCGTTTATTTTAATATTTTTTTAAACTTGTGCGACATGTCCTAACATATGGACATACGGACACTGTCGATCATTATGTCTGATTTCTCGTTCTTACTCTTTAAACAAATGTAATTTTATGAATAATTATGCATCAAAGCTTCTTGACACACTTTCTATCTACTAAAGTGAACCACTCAATTTTTTAGTGTTTCATATTTTTCTATTCTTTATTCTATTAGATTTCTTGCATTGCCAGATTTAACATCACTTCATCTTTAGCAATTTGTGATACAATCTTTTTGGATGTGTGAGCTTTTCGATGTATATCTATATATGCTGAAGAAGACTCCAAAGTGAGTTGAAATTAACGTACAAAATAAAGAAGACATTATTTATCTATAGAGTAATTGCAATTTCATTATTTTAAGATCTTACACCTGATCATAATAATTCCAACATATCCGAAAATATAATGATTTTTTAAAGAAATCAATGGCTGCGTTTCAGCAGAGAAAGCAACTTTACAAATGTAAAATTCTTCAATACGATTGGTTTATAAATTTAGATCCATGAAGAATCAATCGTATTGAAAAATCGTATTGAGAACAACAGTTGCAAAGCTGCTTACTCTGCCGAACGCAGCCACGCAAATGTGATGATGTAAGGAATTGAAAGAACTATAATAATTAAAGGGATACGTTGTCAACAATTTACAATTAAATATTGACAAAGATGTGTATACTGCTTAAAAGAACTTCGAAAGAAATATTGTGTAAATAAAAGTAAGATTATAGTTAGCTGGGAAAAAATATTTTATATATATAATTATATAATATAAATAAAGATATAAATACGATAAATCTGAAGATAAATCTAATAAAAAATAACAAATTAAATATAATATATAATAATATAAAAAATAAAATATTCAATCTCATCGTACTCAATTTCTATAAACTTAGTAAATAACATAAAAACAACAGAAAAACTTAAATAAGAATTAAAATGGATTAAAGTTTTAAATCATTTGAATCCATATAAATGCATGTATTTTAGTGGCATTCGTACATTTTCACTTTTTTAAAATTTAATTTGATAGAAAATCTTTTTCAGATTTAATTAAATTGAAAAACTGCATTTTTTATAAAAATTTTGATTTGAACAATATTTCCAATGTACATATTATATTTAAAGAGCAATTTTTTTTAAATTGAAAAATATAGAAATGCAATTTTTTTTAGATTGAAAGATAGAGATATAGAATGTGCTTCATGCAATTCCTGTAAGCGAATAAAAATGCATTAGGATTGAAAAGAATTTATTTCAAAAATTTATTTCGTTCGCGAATGCGCACTTTTGAAAATTTAAATTTCAACCATTTCTTTTTTCATTTATTGAGAATTAAGTAGGGGAGATCGGGGCTGGTTGTCATAGTTTTTATTAGAAAAAAGTGAATATTTGTGTGTGTGTGTGTGATTTTGAAATATTATATATGTTATACCTACATCCTTTAAGTATTAAAAAAAAAACATTACTCGTAAATTTATTATACCGTAAAAATAAATTATTTAATTTTAAATGAAGCTGCGAAAATGTGACAACTATTCTGGGTTGATTGTCATACGTTCTAGGATTGGCAACATATTTGTAATGAACAATACATAAAAAATACCATTTTTATTTTAATATCAGTTCTATTTTGAGAAATAATAGTAACAATGGTATTAATACAAATAAATAATTATTTTAAAATACGTAATTTGGTTTTGTACCATAGTTTCTATATAAAAAATAGTATATTTCAATTCTTACATAACATATCGATCGAACATTTCAGCTCCATTCGAGCCATCTTCAACGATGAAATAATTATAATACATATGATGTTCTTAGTTGTAATTCATGTGATGTATTAAATCAAAGAGTGCAGCAAGTAGAATGAATATCGCGATATCAAGGGATATCGCGATTAAGAATGTCAGACAACAAAATAGGTGATAAGAAAAATTTACTCACCAACTTCATTTTCTTAAAAATCGCTATAAATAATATATAATATACAATGTGGTGTAAATCATTTTACATAACAAATTAATATTATATCAGTAATCTACAGTAAAAAAAAAATTTTTTTTGCCATGTCTCGTTTATAAGCATTTTGACAATCAATCCCGTATACGACAATCAGTTGCGGTCTCCCCTAATTTATGAGAAATTGTAAAAATAAGTTCCTCTTATTTTTATGTATTAATATTAAATTATGTATTAATATTAAATATAAAGATACTGACCTAGTGACACCTTTCCAGTTATAAGATCTGTTAAATTTCCGGTGGGTACAACGGGTTTAACATAAAAAATACCTCTCTTGTGCCAGAAATTAAATATCACAAATTTATAATAAACATACAGGATGCTCAAGGCAAAAATGAAGACCCCGATTAATTCCGCAAGTACCATCGTAAATCTGAAATATGATAATAAACAACTTATTCGTAAAACATCAATATTATGTATAATTTCATTAAAATATTAAATTATAAATTATTCTTTATTCTTTATTCTTTTATGCTTCTATAATTTGCACCAGACATATGATTTATAACTCATTATTCGCAATTTTTTATTCATTACATTTTTGGAAATTTATCGTTTGTGAGAAAATCAACTGACTCGGAAATGATATTATTTCTGTTGTATTATGTTCGTACGATCGAAGCACGTCACTGTTAAAACTGAGTATGAATTCACCAATGTCTTACTGTGTACTGAAAAGCATTTAGTTTCCAACAATGCTTATGTAATGAACATATATGATTAATTAAAAAAAATATCCAGAATATGTCAAATCATGCTGATACAGAGAAAAAGACATGTTGGACATGTATCTATTAAGATAATATCAGTAGTTGTCTAGTTACGTAAATTTATTTATGAAATCATAAATACTATTGCTTGTAGTATATACTTGTATTATTCTCTCATTTTATTTGCAAAAGAACTATAGCACGTTTGTATACCCGATTTAACGTGCGATTCAGGGTTTTAAAAACTATAATGAGATTGTTCCCACTTCACTGGCAAACTTTGAAATTCAGGACCGTAGCGGTATCATTTCACATGTTATTTTATTTATATTTATGATAATTTTTTAATTAACAAACTATGATTATTATATTTATACTGAGTGATCCGAAATTCACGAATTTGTACAGGACATAACATCACTTTATGCTAAAAGAAACAACTTTTTCCTTTTGTAAAATTGTGTCTATCAAATAGTTTTTGCAGAAGAGCAGGTTGAAGTTATACGTGTAAATGGAAAAATTATCAATTGTAATTTTACTACAGGAAAAAAATTCGTTTTAGCACAAAAACAACTTTAAAAAAAAACAACTTAAAAACAACTTAAAAAATAACTTAAAAAGAACCGATCAAAAACAATTAAAATTGAAAAAGGCTCCAAAGATTAAATCAATAAAGGAGTATAAAGCCAATGAGATCCGACACAGTTGTACGTGTGTAATCAAAAATAATATATATGTCAATCATTGATTACAAACGTTTCGATCATAAGATTAGGTCCTCTTCAGTGTAATAAAATAATAAAATTATCGAAGTCAAATTGATACGTTGTAAAATAATACACGAATATTGTAAATCATCGTTAGGCCGTTGTCTAAGATTAAGAATTTCATTATCGTCTGTACTTAGCTAGATACCCAAATAAGAATTCAGTCATTTAATTAAAATCGAATTAATATGTGAAATTTTCAAAATGTTATAACCTAGTCAATGTTTATATATATATATATATATATATATATATATATTATTAATATTGAAATTGATTGTATCAGTTAGATAAAACTTACATCAGCATAACGATGATCTGTTATAACGCAATATAATTATATAATAACTATGCCTTGAAAGCGTATGAGAGAACATTTCTCAATGTTATAAGTATAAAAGTTAAACAGAATAAATACCAACGCAAAACTCGACGATATAAATTTATAACTTATAAAACGCATACATTTCCTGTAAATTAAATTATTATATAACAGATCCAACAATTCCGTGTCATTTTGCAGATTAAGTTAATTTTTTTGTTTTTTTATATGGATCGCTTCCTAAATTAATCTTTTATTAAATCCTTATTCTCCATCTAAAATTTTGATGTCTTTCCAATTAAAATCGTGATTGTATTTAATTCTATGTTCTGTGATTACAGAGTGTATGATATTCCTATTTATGTGATTCATTAATCATATCTTCAATGACCGTTTCGCTTGACGAAGAATGATCAAAAACACTTATTATGAATATTATGAAATATTTGTTATAAATGTTATAGTAAATAAGTATGCTATTTAAATACTTAATGAGACATTATAATTCAAATTAAAAATATTCATCAGAAATATTTATTAGTATTTATCATAAATATTACATTAAATATTTAATTTATCTTTTAATAATATTTCAAATAAAGTTTTATATAAAAAATAATAATGTACAAGCAATGAGAAGGTTAATACAGTAGGGATATACTTATCCTCGGCCTCATTTAGAACATGCGGACTAAATGCTTGTAAAGACATCGATGAAAATTATCTACAACTTGCTGATGATGATTTGAAGTAAACCGAAACATTCAAGAAATTTGTATTGGCACTCTTAGTAGATTAATATGAATATTATATGAATTTTGTGCATCAAAATTTTCGCACTGTATTAACGCTCTCATTGTCTGTACATTTTATTATTATTATTTTTAATTTTGAGGACACTATTATTTAAATTTTTCTTTATGTAAAATATATAGAAAATATTTATATAACATTTAAAAAAATGAATAATAATAAATATTTGTCATAAATATTCTGTGTCGTCTAATAGGGAAAATTTAGCTGAAACATAGCCGAAGGACCTTATGAACTCTTATAATAATTTAAAATAACTTCAATTTCGCATTAGATTTGCACATTCTTTTTAACGCGTGTCTACAGAATTTATATAAATGACATAAAGGTAAACATATATTGCTACACGCTTCAATCGGTATCCATGCTGATGCTATTCTTGTGCGCTTAACTCATATGGAGGATATTTGCGCGCTATTTCCAGGTTCGATGTATAGGTTCTGTGATTATATGGAGGATATTTGCGCGCTATTTCCAGGTTCGTGTATATTACAATAAAGTTTCAGTGTAATCTTATTATCAAAAAACGAGGTGAAATTTCGTATAAAATATCTTTTTTGCAATAAGATACTTTTTATGAACGAGATACACAGCATATCTTTTAGAGAGAATAACGCTTCTGAGTTATATAACGATGTTGCACGCAACACATTTTTTAATTATATAATACAATGTTGCATGCAAACACGCTTGATGCATAAATGTAAATGCTTTTTTCTATCTCATTTATGACGTTCATGACATTTATGACATTTATGACATTTAGATACGTTATCATTCAAAAAATATTATAAGATGTTTTGCTAGTATCAAAAGCTAGCTTAGAGAAGTTCTCTAACGAAGTTCTTTACGCTTTTAGCGTAGAATTAAGCTGAAACTGATTTATCGAAATATTAATTATGTGATCGATGATATATTTATGCCTGATGTGAACGCAAGAATAAAGCAGCGTCCGACCTCCATTGAT
Organism: Acromyrmex echinatior; assembly: GCF_000204515.1. The sequence goes on along the minus strand of NW_011627509.1, from coordinate 1,390,145 downwards.
AAATCATACTATCATTTTTTAATCGATTTCAATTGACTCGGAATGGTTTCGAATTAAAAAGAATCACTATGATTAACTTAATCCATGATTAACTTACCAAGCGACTGTATTATTATATTAATGTGGATAATATTTGTGTAGTTTTTTCGAGGCACACACATACATGCTTTATCCTTACGAATAAATTTATCCTTCAAAATTAATATTATATTTATTGAAATATTTTATGGTTTTATCATAAAAAATTGATTTTTGGAAAGCACATGTCACTAGAAATGCAATTTGTAGAAAAATTAAAGTTAGTGAGATACATGTATAGAAATAGTTTTCATTTTAGAGTCTTCGTAAAAAATTTTTATTTAAATACATTACATTACAATATTGCTAGAACGTTTTGCTGCAATATAATAAAAAGCGGACATCTTAACATTGTTAGAATTTTGTAACAATGATGAGCAACGTTTTGCAATCACCATGCAATATTACAATGTTTCAGTGAAATTATTCTGCAATATTTCTGCAATCTTTCTGTGCTGTATGGGACCCTATTAATTGAAAATATCTTTTGCTTTAGAAATCTAGAATCTGATAATAATTTTATATTAAAAATAGAAAATTGTTATACATGAATGTAGCAGACAGGGCTAGCAAGTAACGCGTTATTTGTAATGTCGTTACTGTTATAAGTTATTTTTTTCGGTAACGAATGGGTTATTACGAACGACGTTACATTTTCTTCTGAATAACGTTCATGGTAACGCAATTACATTTTTGGGATAACGGTAATGATTTCACTAGTTGCTTTTATCATTACTTTATTTCTAACTACGTAACAGTTTAGTTGTAACTATAGCTTTAGAAAACAGAGATAAAACATTAACGGTCTAATTGACTGTCTAAATCACATGATTATGACTTTTTTTTCATTGTATTCACAGTTCACACGTATAAACTAACTCTTTATGTATAGCATGTAGTGGATAAGATTACGTGAGATTCTAATAAATAATATCCTCCCTTGTAGAAAAAAGATTATATTATATAATCTTTACAGTATATTTAATTTCTTAAAATAAAATCTTTCTGCGTCATATCTCACAAATTAAATATATGTATATAAAGCAGATTACAAATAATACTATTTTTTTATTTACAATACTATTAATATAATTTTAAAGTATTCATGAGTCATTCGTATCTTGTTTCTTTTCTTCGAAATACTGCATCTAGCTAAATAATGCTTTCTATCCTTTCCTTTTTTTTAAATATACAATCTCATAAATGTTTTTTAAAGATGTTAAAATATATATAAGAATCTATTCATAATTTTTATATATTTGCAAAAATTATGGAAATTAACTCAAACATAAACGACTCATCATGCACAGTAAGAAAATTGTATATGTATTAAAGAAAATTGTATATGTATTAAGAGTTAAACGTATAAAATATCTTATTAAATATATTTTGTTAAAAGTAATACGAAAAATAAATTTATTTTATCCTCAAATACCCACATCTCAAAAAAGTCCCTATCAACGGGAAATTTGTAACCCAGCATTTTTTTTTGCTTGTATCTCAGATTGTGCATTGATTTTAATTAATTTTTTTTAATCTATCGTTTGAAGATTGAAAAAAAAAATTTTTGAGTTAGAAAGTCTAAAATGTAGCACAAAAGATATTTTGCAATAAATGAAAAGGGATCGGAAAAAAACATTTAAATAAACCATGAAAATCGGGAAGGTTACGCTAATCCCTTGTGGGTACTATTCTTACATGTTATCTAGACTGTATTCCAAAATTCACTACCAGTGCTGAAAATTTACAATTTACGTTACGTATACTATACATTTTTAGCACTGGTAGTAAATTTTGACACAGCCCTAGTATCAAGTCTAACCACTAAGGGCGCGGCGATCGGACTTGCTACCTTCGTTTGACACGGAGGTTGCTCTTCTCATTATATATGTTTTATGATCAAGCGCATTCGTTTCACTGTGAAACGTGAGTCATCAATTTCTCAGTCGCGTCTTGTCCTGTGATCTGTGTAGATCTGTATAAATTTGTCACTGCTGCATTCGATCTAATTATTTTGTGATTCATTCATCGTTGAAGTGATTTTTATACAAAAACATGACAACGGCGGCAAGACCGACCTTCGAACCTGCCCGAGGAGGACAAGGACGAGGCGAGAAAGATCTAAGCGCGATATCAAAGCAATACAGTAGTAGAGATTTGCCATCGCACACGAAACTTAAGTACAGGTAATCAAATTCGATCGATCCTGAAAATCGCCATCGATTTATCTTAATTCATGATGATCGCGTTAATTTTTGCATATTATAAAAAACCTAGAATCGCCATTCTTACTCTCGATTTATTCATGACAAAAACTCTTTTGAGGTTATAATAACCAAAGCTTCGTTTTAGATGGTTTAAGCCTATTCTATAATGTTCCTTGTTTCCTGTTTCTTGCCTTTTGTCTCTTGCTTTTTCTCCTTTTGCAACTGTTTTAGCGACAATTATATTTTTTGCTACGTGTTTTTTCTTGTTTCTTCCGAAGTTCGTTAACTTTTATCTCGGACAACATAAAACAAAAAACCGAATAAGAAACAAAAAGACAAGATGTAAAAAATAGCAAAAAACAAGAAACAGAAAAGAAAAAGCACATTGTAGAATAACCATTAAAGTTAAATAATCATTAAAACGGTGGAGTAATTAATTGAGTTTTAATGGTTTTTAAATTAGCTTTTCTTCTTCCCCTTTTTTTCCCTTTAAAAAATGAATTTATATATTTTTCCTGGTTTTAAAAGTATAAATATAAATAAAACGAGTAAAGTATAAATTAAACATTTAATACTACAAAGTATTAGTTTTTCCCATTTACACTAAAATTGAAATAATTCTTATTTGTAACATGTGATCGTAACTCAGTTTCTTTTTATTCTGTCAAGTGAGAATTAACTGAGTTTTTACCTACAATCTATACAAGTTTGAGTCAATGTGCTGTCTTGTTAACTCACATTAAAAGTTAGATTGTAAATCTGTGTTATTTGATAACTGCAAACAGTTGCAAAATAAAACGATCCTTTCTTATTACTGTATTTATACATTGACAATTTATTATCCTAGGAATAGACCTTTGGTTTTCATTATTAATTTTTTCTAGAGTATTAATATGTTATATAGCTGACTCAGTATACAATTGTCTTTTTGAAAACAGATTTACATAATGTTATAATAAAGACAATACCATGGTATACTGTACATACATACATATATATTATACATATATATATATATATACGTATATATATATATATATATACATATATATATATATATGTATGTATATATATATATATATATAACATTTGCATAATAATAAAAAAATCATGAATTTGTATGATAGTATAAGCTAATTGTTAAGGTATTTATATCATTGATCAAAATAGTTGATAATGTTTGTACCTTTCAGTTATATCAGACTCTAAGATCCACTTGATAATCACATAAATTTTTCAAGAATTAGTTACTTTTAATAGTAAATTTTGTTGTTGTATGTGTATGATAATCTAACAAGAAACATGATAAAATATTGCATCAAATACACTAAGAAATATAAGAATTCCAAGAAAAAAAATTGTTTATGATGAATTTCTCTTAATACTAATTTTATTATTTCTCTACAGAGAACATGGTCAAGGAACAATTGAGGAATTGCGAAATCGAGACTTCAGAAAGGAATTGGAAGAAAGAGAGCGGATAGACAAGGATAAAGGATCAAGCCGTCGTGCCATTGAACCATCCAGGGAATCAACTGCATCTAGTACAAAAAGACAAAAGTTAGATCAAGTTCCTGCCGCCAGCTTAGATGCAGATGATCCACTTGATGATGAAGAATCAGATTCTGATAGTGATGAAGATGATACTGCTGCACTTTTGGCTGAACTTCAAAGGATCAAGAAAGAACGAGCAGCAGAACAAGCTAAGAAAGTTAGTATGCAATATTATAATGATCAAGCGACGCAGTGGCATTGCAATATCAAGTGCATAAAAATATATTGTATTAGGTGTACAATTTTGCTTCCGCCGTTTTTTTTCCGAAATTCGAGGCTTTATTGTAAAAAACTGGTTATACATTTATGATT